>JAXGGS010602689.1:0-10175 GCA_035585475.1 Armandia brevis | reverse complement strand
GGTTGAGAAGAGTGAATAATTCTGTAAGATCTAATTGCGAATGGGCAAGGTATCAGAGCAGAATTGGGAATTGGGTAGGCAACTGTTGGTTAAACCCTGAGATCACTTTCCCAGATGGGAGACGGAATAATATTTAGAACAACCCACGAAAACTGGAGTGGATAAAAGGAAATGGCTGAGTACAGATTATGATGAGCACATGATTTTATTCAGACAAACACAGTACTAACGTATGCTTCTTTAACATACGATCAGAGCTAATCACATTGATCAGTTATTTGCATAGCAGGAAATTATTTGTAAAATCATATACATGTTATTTTGTTCGCATCTTACATGAAGCCTTAAATCATCAAAGTCAGATGGTTCAGCATGCGCAAAGCGCGATACTGCTGTCGGGAGGGGTGACATGTATAACACAATGCATATAAAACCTATTTTATGCAAATGAGGTCAGCTATCGGTAGCAATAAGTTTTCTCCCTAAGGTTGTTCACTAACCCGTGACTTCAATTATAATACCGATATTTATGTGCATATGTGTCATGGCATCGGGAACTGTCGATATGTGACCAAATAAGCAACGTGCTAATGTAAAGACGTCACTTTGGTATACATGCATGGTCATTACTGAACATTATATTGATATGTATACTTTAATTACGATATATTTACTCCGACTACAGACTAAATATGCAGAATATAAGTATTAGATATGTTATGGTTAGACAAATGCATGTATAAATACGACTTACATTAATCAAGATGATGATGTTGTTGAACAAAGGATAGATGTGAACGAGTAGTGATGTGTCAATTGCCGATGTTTAGAGACAATGTCAACAGTTTGGAATGTTTTGACAAATTGAATAAAAATAGAAAAACATACAAATGTAAAATATCGCCGCTGTATTATTTTATGTAGTTGTTTGTTGAACATGGGAAGTAGCGTCGGAATACTGCTTCAAATTCAATGCTACTATTCTACGTAGGGGAAATTATCTATCTACACTGAAAATATGTGTTGACTACAGACTAGGTTTACTCTAAGTTAAAAATCGTGACAAGTACAATTTATAGAAAAGCGGAGGATCGGAGGATCCAAAAAAAAGTATCATATTCAATAATTTGCTGCATGTACTTACTATGTTTTATCTTCTCTATCATAGCCGATCTTTATGCTTGGTAACTGGGCGGTATATTCCAGCGTCCGTATCGTTCATGGTTCATAAAGCTGCCGTCAGCCGACGTTTGAGACCATTAATTTGTATGTTTATGTGTCTAGAAGTAAAATTGTGTCAGACGGGAGAAGGGTAAAAGCACGACACCTAAAAGTTAACTGTTAACTACAGATAAAAACACCCCCGGTTTGAATTAATTCACTCAACCGGGATGATTTTTTTATTTCCAGTTTTTGTGCACTGTCTGATGATTTTCTACGGGTACTCATATAGTTATCATATTTTGTATGATTTCGAGATATATTCAACAGCAAGACATGCCTATATAATTGTTATTTCTTATTGTTGTATAGCGTATGTTAACAGACTAACTGATTGAACAAGTTGGCAAATTTGGATTTCACCTTGTATGTATGTGCACTTTGTATATATTTCTAACGATCTGACAGTGTAGACATGACGGTACATTAATGAATTATTAACGACATTTTCAATGATTAATTACTGTTTTAATGACAGTTATGTATACGCGTAGCGTATTTCTAACTGCTGAAAAGTAACTATGAATGAATGTTCTCAGTATTTTGTGTATACATGTTCATACCTAGGTAACACCAAACGTTCGCCAACCTCCAGAGAATGCTCGCTGGGGGTTGTTATCTGACGGACCCCCGACCAACCTTCAGGGAACGTTCGCTAGGGGTTGTGAACTGACGGATCCCCGGCCAACCTTCAGGGAACGTTCACTGGAAGTTGTGAACTGACGGACCCCCGGCCAACCTTCAGGGAACGTTCACTGGGGGTTGTGAACTGACGGTACCCCGGCAATCCACTAGGGAACGTTCGCTAGGGGTTGTGAACTGACGGACCCCCGGCCAACCTTGAGGGAACGTTCACTGGAGGTTGTGAACTGACGGAACCCCGGCCAACCTTGAGGGAACGTTAACTGGGGGTTGTGAACTGACGGAACCCCGGCCAACTTTGAGGGAACGTTCACTGGGGGTTGTGAACTGACGGAACCCCGGCCAACCTTGAGGGAACGTTCACTGGGGGTTGTGAACTGACGGAACCCCCTACATCTTGCCTACATTATATTATTTTTGTCTAATTTTTCAGGATCAACTTTTATATAATCATGCTAAAAATGAACGGTAGGAAGACGTTGGGAGGACGTTCGTGACGAACTTTAGTTTGATCGTTGGATCTGGGTTGGAAAAACCCGATATTTGGACGTCATATAACGTTTGTCATGAACGTTCTCCCAACCCGAGACCAACGTTCATGAAGCGTCCTCCTAACGTTCCCGTGTTACCTGGGTAGTTGACCAGTAAGCTACAGTAAATTACATGTAATGGTAAAACTGCAGTCGATGGCGAAATCTGTGTGAACATGTGTTGGACATTCCTCTAATTTTAAATTAACACTAAGCATGTGGACAAATGTTTGTTATCTAATTTGTTTAGTTTATATGTTCGTTGGTACTCACTTTAATCTAAACATATCATTTTCGGTAAAATAATGTATGATAAGCGTCAACGTAAAGCCTTGTACTTTGAAAAATGAATATATCATATTTATGTCACGAATGATAAAAACAAGTTTAGATCAGCAGCAAGAAACATAAGTGAAAATGAATTGATTTTATTATGTAATTATCGTACTTATGTCTGTTATAGATTGCAGAAGATGGCGAGTTCTGAATATGTTGAGATATTGGATCCTGGCTTAAGGTCTAAACACATGGAATCAGACAGGGATCGTATCAGTAACAATTCTGCAGACCGGGTTTACACTAGACCACACGTCTATGAGAACACAGGGTACAAGAGGGAGACACCAGCCTCTGTGTATGAGGATTTAACACCAGTAACACAGAAGGGCCCGAAACCTAAGAAGAGGATTCTGCAGTGTGCACCTGTGCATGTTGCCTTGGTTGTGACCGCGTGTGTTGTGTTATTAGCAGCAGCGGTCGGGGTTGGCTGGTATCTTGGATCAGTTTACTACATACGTAAGTGATCATATACTCATATCAACTGCGCAAAAGAGTTCATAAAGCTTCTATCCAAATTTGATTGTTGGTAATATTTGTAGACCCTGAGGCCAACCAAAATTATGGTAGACAAACGGTGTCAACAAATGAGAGCACCACTGGTAAATTATCTTGTTAATCGTTTTCTGTACGTAGCTTAGTGCAAATAAAGTTACAATGTATATCTCAAATCCGTCTTCGATAACGCTAGCTGGAATATACAACTAACAGATGTTTTAATTCTTTAACATTTAACAACAGCTACTTGGTGTGTAAAACATGGATGTGATGATCAGGACTGGATTGTCTGGTTGAGAAGAGTTGATAATTCTATCACCTTCAATCGCACATGGGATGAGTATGAGAGAGGATTTGGGAATCAGGATAACAACTTTTGGATAGGTCTTAGATATCTGCATGAATTGTCTCGTTATGGAGATAAATTAATGGTCAAAGCAGAACTAGAATCATGGAAAGGTGAGTATAAATGGGCTGAATATAAAAACTTTAGTGTAGCAGAAAGAAAGGATAACTACAGACTGACAGTTGGAGAATATAACGAGAACAGCACAGCACCAGATAAGATGTACCGTAACAATGGAAGGATGTTCGCAACCTTTGACACAGTTTCGGCTATCCAGAGTGGTAATTGTGCTCGGGATGCCGGAGGAGGGTGGTGGTATAAGTCATGTTCTCAAATTTACCCTACTGCTACAATGGGGATTGACGGAGACAAAGGCTATAATCAGTATATGGTATGGGCGAGGGCATTTGATGGTGACGTGTATCTGGCCCTCAAGTCGCTCACATTTAAGATCAAACCTAATAATGAGGGCTAAGACAGAGGTGCCATGATCAAATCACACTTCGTAAGTTTTCTGAAAAAATTACATTAATAAACGTGGTATACATTTGAATTTCCAGAAGAAGAATTGTAGGTTTACAGAAAAATGAATAAATTAAAATGATACAGATGTCTGAGGTATTTGATATGTTTACTAGATATATGTATTATTGTTTAGTTTATTCACTGACTTATCAGCTTTGTAACACATTGATACAAAAATAAATCTTTCCTCAATTCATTACTCTATACTATACTCTGTAAACATTCAAAAATTTAAAAGATGTAATGTACATCACATTATTATACCAATATCAACAAAACAAGATTTAATCATTTCGTTTATATATGACACAATATATAGCGCTAGTATTTCATTTAATGCGTCCTAAGATTCGACCTGACTAAACTTGGAAGAGAAAACCTCTCGACGTTAAAGGAGTACTGTAAAACGTGGTTAAATAAAAATCAAAATAGGGTCAACTGTCTTGTCACAGTTGACACTTATCAAATGGACATATGAACGAAGTTGGCTATCAATTATTGCTCAATTAAATAATGTCCACATATCGTTGAATGAAACACAGCAATTAATATTCATGATCAGATTTTTGATTCTAACGCCGCTGTATTATGTGCCCTGATAAGATGGTCGATTTTGCTCGGTAACCGATACAACTCGTGTTCCCCAATTTAGTTTGCTCATTGTTCTAAAAATGTGATATAAAACGGGTTTTAGTGAATCCAGTTCACGCGTCATATCAACCACTTACATTTATAAGAGAAGCTGATGAGCTCAGCACAACATAAATAATATTTGTATTAAATCGAATGAGTTTTTTTTTTTCAGGAAAATAATAATTCCGTCAGGTTCCACCGCACCTGGGATGAGTATGAAAAAGGATTGGAGAAGAAGGTGGAGACAACAACACTGATTGGCGGAGAAAGTGACACGGGGCGTCCTTTCATGCGCTGGTTTGGAGCATTTGATAGTGACCAGTGGCAGACTCTGAAGTCTCTCACTATGATGATAAAACCTCGAACATTTCTAGACTGACGTTAAGTTTTAGGATTATTATTCGTAAATTGTAAATTTTAGTGTTCCATATACACAGTAGAGCATCAATTCTCCTGACAGAAAAATGTAAAATACACCAAAAATATCGGTCTCTGAGAATTGTTTTCGCAATTTAAGTTAATGATATCTATAGCCACGCAAAACATTTTTTCAATGTGTATCAGTTAACAAAAAAAGTCTCTAGAAATGATTGATTAATTATTACAGATATGAATAATGATGGGTGGTAAAGATGATTTTTCGTACCGCAATGCTATGAATTTTCGTAATTTTATCTTCGTTAATTATATAAATCTTCCGAGTAATTGAAGTGTATAGACAGTGATTCGCAACTTTTCATTCGTCATTTGTTGGTACCGGCGATGCGATCTGAGCACATGGTACTATTAAAGTTTTACTTTGACCAGGAACCAGGTTCAAGCAATACAAGGAACGGGGGCCATCAACGACCCTATGTTTATGAATATGGTCAATACTGTTCTTTTGGTGAAAAAAAAAAAAAAATCTGCATGAATCAGAGCATTTTACACAATTTAGTTCAATAAATATTTTTTATTTTTTCCCTGCAAGCAATTATTATTTTTCTTTCCTAGCAACTGATAATTACCTGTCCCAGCAGAATGAAATGTTCGGTTGACACCTGCCAGCAGAATGACATTTTCGGACACTATCTCTCAGCAGAATGAAATTATTGGACAATACCCCCAGCAGAATGAAATTTCGGACAATATCTCCGAGCAGAATGAAATTATTTGACAATATCTTTTATCAGAATCCAATTATTTAACAATGCGTCCAAGCTGAATTTTTTCCAGCAGAACAAATGATATTTAAAAAGTTCCAAGCATGACAAATATTTGAAAAAAAGTTCCCAGCAGAATAGATATCTAAAAAAAAGTTCCCAGTAGAACAAATAATTTGAAAAAGGGTTTAAAGCAGAACATTCGTTCTACGGTATTTTTTCTTTTCCCAGCCAGCAAGAAATGCCATAAGAAGTAATATCCAGCAAAAGAAATCGTTGATGGCCCCTGAAGGAAGATTAGGAAATAAATTATCAATTAAATCAGCGATTTGATCCTCACAGATTTAATCCTATCAGTTGATAAACAATGATTTTGAGACGGATTAACTGGAATGCTTCACTACCGAGAGGTGAAATATTAAAGTCAAACTGTAAATGAATATAAAGTGTAACGGCATATGATACCGGATTGTCAAATTGTCACATTATTTTCGAGTACATATATTTTCTTCCTGCCGAATTCTGAGTGTTATGCTGGTACTCATAATGAAGGGATAGGGGAACCCTGATTCCCGCGATAGTACCCTGATAGGACTAACATGCTAACCACCCATTCGTTTTTCCAGCTATGGTCTAAATTTTGCCTGGCTTTGGAATATTCACCCCGACATTGGCACATAATTATCCATAATTTTACTTTAAGACAGTAATAGAACGAGGCGAAAATATCCGAAGTTTATAACAAACAAAGTAACACAAGCAAGTGCGTTATAACACATGTAAGATTCAAATATACAGGGCGTTTTACAATACAACAATGAGAGTTGCATACATTTACTAACAATCCGAACAATGCGATGACTGTCTGTAAAATTTGATATTAACATACCTGCACTACTGTGGAAGTAGTTTCGAAGCTCGGAGCAGTAATACCATCAAAGTATGTGTTGATTGGTTAATACTAAGACATAGTTTAGGGCAATGAACCTTAACTTGAAGGCAGGTAAGAGAGATGCTACGAAGCGGCGTGTGCCATATGTGCCATGAACAGCCATGGATGACCTTTCACCCTGCGTTGAATAAGCATGCCAGGCATGTATGCACGCATAATAAGACATTCTTAACTTTACTTTACCAATGATGCCCAGCCTATATGTGCCTGACAATCTATGAATCTATTTAGTACAAATGAGGTCACCTTACGGTAGCTATATGTTTTCTGCCTAAGGTTGTACGTTCACTATTCCTTGACTTGAACTGCCTTACCAATGTGTATGTGTATCGGTGCCATGGCATTTGTGAAGTGTAGAAAGGTGACCAATAAAGCACGTTGTAATGTAAAAGAACGTCTGATCGTGTATGATGAGTATTATACTTTTTTTAATACGTTAATTACGAGCTTACCACAAATTTTGTCCGAATAATAGTAACTACGTAGGTATGTTAAACTAAATCAGTACAATTTACGGGTAACAATTTCCTGGATGGACAAAATGAATCTCAAACTGTCAATTGTAGTCATATACTTTACAACTCACAAAATACGAGGTAAATGCGGGCATAATATTTATATCCACGACCAAGTTTCATCCTAATAGTGTTTCTCTTGTTATAGACATAAGCAAATGGAAGAGATAGTTAAAAACTGACCTGGCTTACACTAAATCACACGTGTATGAGAACACCAGCTCCTGTTTATGAGATTTTAATATGTGATGGTCAAACAAATGGATGTATATATATATGAGTCAAATTAATTGAGATCATGATGTTGTTTAACAAAGACTAGATTTGAACGATTAGGGTTGTATCAATTGCAGATGTATAGAGACAATTTCAATAGTTTTGAATGTTTGATAACGTCATTAAAAAGAAAAGAAAACATACGCATGTCAAATATCGATGGTTTATTATTTGATATATAGTTGTTTGTTTAACGTGGGAAGTAGCGTCAGATTACTGCCTCAAATTCAATGCTACTATTTTACGTAGAAGAATGTAACTATTTACACTATAGATATGTTCTGACTACAAACTAGTTTTTTTTGTAAGTTAATGATCGTTACAAGGATTCTGAATCGATAGAAAAGCGGAGGATCGGACAATCTCTATCAGATATCATTTTCAATAATTAACTACATATACAAGCTATGTTTTATCTTCTCTTTTATAGCCGACCTTTATGTTTGTAACTGTGCAGTATATTCCTGGGTCCGCGGAGTTCATGGCTCATAAAGCTGCCGTCAGCTGACATTCAAACCATTAATTGTAAACGTTGTTTGTGTGTCTAGTTGTAAATTTGTGTCAGATGGAAGAAAGCTAAAAGCACGACGCCTAAAAGCACAAGTGACTTACAGTTAAAAACACCCCCGGTTTGAATGAAGTCAATCAACCGGGATGATTTTTTATTTCCAGTTTTTGTGCACTGCCTGATGATTTTCAACGGGAACTCATATAGTTATTAGAATTTGTATGATTTCGAGACATATTCAGCAGCAAGACCTGCCTATATAACTGTTATTGCTTATTTTCGTACCAGACTATGTTAACAGACTAACTGATTGAACGTGCTGGACAATTTGGATTTCATCTTGTATGTATGTACATTTTGTATATATTTCTATTAATCTGACAGTGTAGACATGACGGCACTTTAATACATTATTAACAACCTTTTCAGTGATTTATTACTGCTTAAATGAAACAGTTGTGTATTAGTGTAGCTGTTAGGTGTTTTCTTTCTGAGGTAATCGTATTTTCAACTGCTGGAGAAAAACGTATCATGTGGCTATTACATGAGCGTTCTCAGTATTTAGTGTATACATGTTTATAGTTGACCAGTGTTTTGTGTATACATGTTTATAGTTGACCAGTGTTTTGTGTATACATGTTTATAGTTGACAAGATAGCTGCAGTAAATCACATAGAATGGTAAGACTGCAGTGGCAGTCGAAATCTGTGTATACATGTGTTTGACGAATAACATATAACAAGTACAGTGTTAATCAAGTAACTCTCCGTGGTTTATTTAGTTAAAATAGTACATGATATTACACAAGTTGCGGGTTAATTTCCGAGAGCCGCACGGATGGAAGTGCTCCATTTTATACCTGAGCCGTGCCCACGCGTTTTGCCCTGCTCACCGAGATTCCCGAAGTGTATATCGGTCGATACAATCGAGTCACGGTCAACAGGTAACTCCCGGAAGTTGCACTTCGTCGCAAGATTACTCCAGGGATGCGATGGTCATGCCGTTCATCTGGCACGCCTCCCACCCAGGGTGCCCACTCACCTGGTTCGACTGCCAACTAAGGTGACAATTACCAATTACCAAGATGAGCAACTGATCAGTACTCAAATGAGTACAGGTAATCAGCCGCGCATCTTACACTGATACTAAGCATGTGGGCAAATGTACGTTATCCCATCTGTCTAGCTAATATGAATGCACATACCCAGTTGACGCAATATACATACAATGCGTGGTGAAAAATGACTCATCAGCGTAACTAATCACATATGAGACCGTGTATTTCTCTCAAGTAAACGTTATGATGAACATATAATATTTCTGTCTCGAATTATCAATGATGAGATTAGAAATACAGCAAAAATATGGGTAAGAGTGAATATATTTCAGCGTATAATAATTATGCATATGCTTGTTATAGATTGCAGAAGATGGCAAGTTCAGAATATGTGGAGATATTGGATCCTGGCTATAGGCCAACACACATGAAATCAGACAGGAATCATATCGGTCACAGTTCTGCAGCCCGGGTTTACACTAAACCACACACATATGAGAACGCAGGGTACAAGAGGGAGCCACCAGCCCCTGCGTATGAGGACTTAACACCAGCAACACAGGAGGGCCCGACACCTAAGAAGAAGGTTCTGCAGTGTGTACCTCTGCATGTTGCTTTGGTTGTGACCGCGTTTGTTGTGTTACTAGCAGGTGCGGCTGGAGTTGGCTGGTATTTTGGATCGATTTACAGCGTTGGTAAGTTATCATATACATGTACTTAAATTGTCCGCACGAAAAAGTCCTTCATACGTCCATCAAAATTTGATTATCGGTTTAATTTGTAGGACCTGGGACCAACCGAACTAATTGTAGTGCGACAGTATCTGCAGAAGAGAGCAAGTCGGGTAAACCACTTCTTTTATTTGTGCAAATTAAATGAAAATATATATTTCAAATATGTCTAGGATATCAATTGTTGTAACCTAGGGTAACTAAAAGTATATTGTATTCTTCAACATCAGATATTGTTTTTTTAATGAACGCGGTAGCTAATT
>JAXGGS010602467.1:0-10176 GCA_035585475.1 Armandia brevis | reverse complement strand
TCTCCCACAGCCGATTCTAACGCAATTCTTGGGATTTCTCTCACAACTTGCTCAAATCTCCTGATATCTGGATCATCGTTAGGTACATGAGTCATTCTGCCTAAATGCATGATACTCTCACCTACATCATGTATGGTATGTTTATCTCCTGTAACTTCATGTCCAGGACAACATTTATAATCCTCACCATATTTACGCACACGAGCTGTGTGAACCAACTCGGTCAGACAGAATTCAGTTAGCCTATTCAGTTTATGATTAAAATCGTCTTTAATATGATTGATGTTTAGGTGAAGAGCATTCGATTCTTCTGGTGTGTAATCAACCGCATTATCAGAAATTGTTGAATGTGGACAGAAACAACTGAATAAATTCCCCATTATTAAAAATGTGTCCAACCATAAATATTCATCTGGACAGAGGAGGTTCCCGAGAAATTTTTAGAGACACATTGAGAATAAAGGATGGTGTGCAAGTACTTTTTCCCGAGACGGTAAACAAAGGATAGTTGCAAGCTGAAATAATAACAAATGTCATCGTCAAGATGTTGAATCCTGAGATTTCACAAACATTCACATTAAATACATTCTTGTATATTAGATAAAATGGTACCCTGATAATATAAACTCTATACATAAACCATTATAACTGCTATCATAATAGACATATACATTTCCATAATAAATTTCAAATATCACCGTATGACTGTACATGGACGAACTGAGTCAGACAGAAATCAGCCAACGTCCGCTGTTTATAATTGATTCTCTCCCTGATTTCACCAGAAACATTCAATATCGAATCATCTGCAACCTTCTGTAAATGATTCTACAACTCGGTATCCCCGGATCTCCCCTCGACTTTATTTTTCCCGTTCGCTCGGCAGCTTCTCGAGAATATTGCGAATACTTAGATTGTCCTCCTTGTCTCCTCGTTGTTAAATATGCCACACTTAGATTAATGAATATTCTCGAGTGTTTATCTGACTGAGAGATCGCCTCCTTATCTCTGTGATGCCTCGTACTGTTCAGTTATAATCACTCTGTATTATAATACATGTAGGCTAGCAGCTGTAATGCTATGTGTATGCGAGCTGCCAGTCCGCTTGTTTAATGCAGTCATGCTTAAGTCGGAGTTTAGATGCGAACACATCCGCATCACACGCTTGTGTCTGAGGTTAACCCAGAAACTTGATATTTACATGTACATAAATCATCAGACTCTTCTGATCACATAATGATATTAATGGCAAGAATGCATAAAACGAGTTTTTATAATGTTCAACCTTCGTAAATTTTTGTCATGTATGCCTTCACGTTGCAGGAATTTACCCGAGCTGACTTCACATAGATGGTTCACGTAGCTATCTAGTCATGTGATAAACGTGAAGCAATGTACGTAGGGTCTTCAAACTAATAATGAACTTCAGTCGGCGATTTCATATTCCATGATGAATACACTCAATTGATTCAATACACTCCTTTACCTATATCTAGCGTGCATTTCTTTTTATTAATGTTCGATTGTTTAGAATCGTGTTCGAAAGATGGCTTTAATCGTTATCAGTCAACAAAGCAAACATTTATTTCCCGATATTAAATTTGCAAGAAAAATGTGTAAACAGCATGCATCGATTATGTCGTATCTGTTACTTTTGGTTAATTGCAATATTTTCAATCTTAACCTAATCCACAAATAACAATGCTTGACATATTGTCTATAACCCAAGGTATTGATATTGTGCCATTTAGCATAGGCTGCATAAATTAGATAAATTGCATCTCACGCCAGCCCGCATCAGGCAGAGACCCCCTACCCATCCCCCCTTTTTATTGCCATTTCAAATTAATAATAAATAAAAACAGTGGTTTCTGGGCAATTTTCGCTCAGATAAGCATGAAATATTGCCTAAAATAATAATCAGGTACAAATAGGTGGTAAATAGTCCTTAGATTGTAATATTTCCATTGATTCTGCATGGCAAATATGGCATAATTCCGCCAATTTTGAACAGAGCAAACCACACCTGCCACCCCTCGGCATTGGTCCTTTAAAGAGCCTGCCGCTCCGCCGATATCCTGGAGAAAAAACTAAAAAAACTCTGCTGCATCGTACTTTTAATAAAAAAAAATAAAAAAAATTATGGCCGCCCTGTTCCTGGCCAAAATAACAGCAAAATATGTTGACCTGCCGCAACCCCTTCTCCGCCGAAAAATAAGCCTGAAAAGCAATTTATTTATTTCACAGGTGTCTGTTAATTTTCCAAATTTATATGTCGTCGAATTGGATTGAGTAGTCCTTCGGCTGGCTCCAGAATAGGGACTGCTTGAGGAGGGCTTCTTGCATACATTAAGTATGGAAAACCCCCTCAAACCTAACAAAAAAGTGTGTGCCTCAATAAACACTATTTAAAGAGGTTAGCTGTGCCATCCTCTTTTTATAACGGTCCTGATGATTCATGGTTCTCATGATTTTGAAGTAAGCTAATCACAAGTTGGGTCCGTTGCAATCGTAGAATCTCTCAAGAAAAGGGCCCGCCTGAATCCATGAACTAGTCTACTCTATCAGTAAGTAAAGGTGCCTCTGATCGTTCATTGGATTAAATTACCAACATGGTGGCGATAACGGTAGATGTGAAGAGCAGCCACAGGTTCTTTATGTTGATGTTCGCGTCTGGAAAAAAACAAAAACATTTTGTGATATTTACCATCAGCATTTTCTAGTCAACATCTTTTATTAAAATATTCTGACAAAGATTAAACGTCGCTGATTGTACTACTCGAGATCACTACTTACCACTTTACTACTTCGTCTTACTACTGATTTAAACAGGATATTAAAGCCAAATATCGGATGTAGAAATGACATAAATACGAACCGTCCCTGCAGATTTCTGTTCCTGGAGCTTCTGGGCAGTCGCCGCATTCCAAACCTTTCTCACAGAAGGTCATAGGAGAGGAATGGCTGCTACCACACAGCTCTCCCTTCTTAATATCCGTCACAGCTTGAGGATAAAGAGAGACATAGTTATAATACACACAATTCTCCCTTCTTGATATCTGTCACAGCTTGGGGATAAAGAGAGACTGAGTAAGAGTAAACACAGGCGTAGAATGTTCGGGTCACCCCTAGCTGCAGAGCATTCAGACGAAGCAGATGTGTAGCTTTACTGATAACGTGGGAACTAACTCAGGTGTAAATCAGGTATCCTATGATATGTTTAAGTTTCACAAAGTTGCCACATCATTAAGGTGTGGGACCTGCCACTATGTACTATTATCTCAATGTTCTTTACATTGTTATGATTAAAAATTGTAGCTCTGCATGTGTAGTTATATGTAAACTGCGCTTACCACCATCCAGTAAGCAAGCTTTCTCGAACTTTGAGTGTCCGCTGTATCCGTCCTTGAAGCCTCTGCCGCTGTCACAGCCGCACTTACCGCCGACACAGGTCAGGTGAGAGTAGCTGACTGCGTCACAGTCCGAGTCAGAACTGCAGGCCTCGTCAGGTTTCTTACCAGCTGTGCAGTGGTTTAATACAAATTTAGTTATAATAACGTCAGATCAGGCTTTTTACCATCAATACTGGGGCTTAAAAGATACATGCTTTGAATAGGTGTAATACACAGTGTAGATGATCTAAATGAATCAATTGAATTGGATTAAATTAATACGTGATGTAGTCTTATTTTGATCATTATTTTTGCTATGACCAGAATCACAATTATCATTATTGTTACTAATATTTGTATCACTATAAGTATTATTTAGTAGGAAGCAATATAGATTCAAAGCAAAGTCATGGCAGGTGAATTTTTTAAAACCTCTTTTAGAAAGACCGCTGAGATTTTTTGATGCTAATTTGAATTATTTTCTCACCTGGGTCGCACTTGTCCTTGCCACCGTTGGCCTGGAAACCAGAGGCGCATGCGCATCTGCCACCAGCGTCCTTGTAGACAGAGATTCCTCCCACTTCCGGCATCTTGCCATCCTTAGCCCGCTCATAGTAGTTCTTGTAAGCTGCGGTATTAACGTGAGGTAATCAAACTCATACTCTCTCCCCTACACCCATTACTCACTACCCTTTGTTAATTTTGATTAAGGCGGCCAAATCGTTATGTATCAACTGAAGAGGTTCCTATCAATGTTCAACAATTTCTGTATAACTAAATGCTTACTCATATAACTGTGTTCTGTATTATATTGTCTCATTTTTATTAGTTTTTTTAAAGTTTTATAATTTAATGCACTAATGTTAAGCGCTCTAAAAGATATCAAACAAAAGGATATTTTTCTTTGTATATGCAGGGAAATGATAGATCATATATATATAAATTATGTTAATGATGTGGATTATGCACCTGCGCACTGTGTTGAATGTGTGACCGCCTCTCCTATCTTGGCCAGAGAACCCCAGGCGCAGTCCTTGTCGCCCGCACTGCCCACGTACCCCTCCTTACAGGCGCACACCCCGCTGCTAGATCCCGTCACAAACTCGCCGTCACACTCCGCAGACGTCGTGTAGCCCTCGCCGATCTTCTTCTCCCCTGCAAGGACAACACACACAGGGGACATGTAAATTACACAGCGATACATCTGTTTAATTATGACTGGCCACCCAAATAATTTACTCGAAAATTATAGGAAATTCGTCTGAACAAAGTTTATATAGACATCGACTAATCCAGGATGTCCGCTGATAAAAACTTGACACCCTCATTCCAAAATAAAATATAATCAATTGGGGCGAATATTTTAATCACGTAAGATAATCAGCAAATTTGCACAGGAATCCCAATCACATTTCATGTATAATTTCGCGCCATATTGTACTTTTAAATATTTAACCACGCGTCCATTAACAACATGTTGACGCTCTACATTTGAATCATGATTCTGTATATAAGTGTGACCTAATGGTGTATTTTTGTATGAATGTAAATCATCATATTGAGTATGAAATGACCTACTTTTAAAGCAAGCATTGTTGGAGTAAGCGAAGTCGTCTTTGCATCGACATTTTCCTTTTATGCACGGATCGATAATTTTGCAGACTGCCTCGCTGTTGAAGTCGCACTCCGAGTCCTTCTCACACACATCATCGTGGTTCAGCGCTGCAATAGCGGAAATATTTACACAGGTAGCGTATTGTAATATATAGATCATTGGTATACAGCTGTTCTGCATATCATTCTAGCTGGATTTCACTCATGTTATCACGGGATTTCAAATGTTCTCCATATAGCAAAACATAGCTTATTACATTTCTGTATATAATATGTAAAACACATGTTTTACGATCATTATGATACAGTCACGGTCTCGTTAATGATGCGCTTAGCGCAGAAAAGTCACACGTTTCTACGCGTAAATTTCGCGTTGGGAGCTCGCCCCCAGCGATGATCGTTCGGCCGTTGGAAGCCACTGCGTATCCACCAACATAGATCAAAGGTCCCTATGGGGACCGAGACACATAGTGGCTTCCACCGGCGCAACGATCATTGGCAGGGACAAACACTGTGGCTTCCAGGGTGACGCTCTCAGCTCCCTGATCTCCGCTTTCAGCCCGCTCTCAGCGCGAATATGTTACACTTTGAGCGGGCTAATTTCTCGCAATTGCGCGCTCCAGTGCAGGACGAGACCGTGACTGTATATCCATATTTTCAAAAGTCACTTCATCGTCAAAGATATTTATCCCTCACCTGTCACCATCATTAAATGTGCTATAACTGTTAGCATCTGAAATAAGTCCAGCTTATTCGAGTTAACGCTGCAATGTCTGTAAATTGGACGGTCTGATAAGATCAAACTATAAGTGCCCCTGGTCGCCGAGCACGTAGTGCGGAGATAGGAATACATCCGCTATACTGACAAATATCATGGTAAAACACGAATTGATTGACGCTCTGCTGATATTTGCTCGGCATGTTGTTTGGGAGATCACTATAGCACCGCATCGATTGCGTAAGTCTGTGTAACACGATCAATCCTAGCTGCTGCTGCTAGCTGGGGAGAACTCAATTTCTACATTAGCGGGATATTGTGCTTAGTACAATGTAGCTCACCCCATGGCTGATTGCGCTGTCTGTTACATATAATAAGATAGCCCCAAGGGACTCGGGACGGTGATACACGTCAGTGTCCAAGGGAACCTCATATCGCGCCTGTTTCGGTTTTGGTCGAGCACCGAGTTCGGCAACTAGCGCGAGAGGGGGAATATTTATTAATATTCCATAGGTTAGTGAAGATCTATATCTCCCCAGCGGTTTTCATCGTATATCTATGAAGAAAAAGTATTCAGTTATTTATGGACATAAATGTCTGTTTTAAAGACTGCAGCAGGGGGCAGCAGGTTAAAATCGATAGAAGGTTTTTCCTTCTGAAAGTGCTGCCCCCTGTTGCTCTGTATTCGATGTGCAATGGCTGGCACGAAAATTAAACAGTGAGTGGCTGCGGTCGACCAGATTCCCAAAACGAAACTATTGTCATAGAGTCATTACGGTCTATCTGTAGATGACCATGAAGTACTTTTGTTAATTGATAAACTGAATATAAGACTATTAACCATAATGTAAAATTTTGACAAAAGATTGCTAGGCTCATAAAGAATGCACCAACCCGGAGTATTGATCTAGTGAATTTGTTTTATTGATTGACTTTATGATTTGAGGCAGCCGAAATTTAACTAATTAATACTGATTGTTTGCCATACGTTAATCAAACCTACATATTAGAACAAATATTCGCCGAAACAAATAAAAGATTACCAAGTAGTATCATACGTAGGCATCGGTTTCGGAGAAATTTAATCATGAATAGTGTGTCAGGAGTTTTGTGAAAACCCTTCATTTCACAAGTTTTAATATAAATATTGGGTTCGGTTGCTTCTCATCACGTTTCCTCTAGCCCCTCGGTTGTGACGTCACTTCCGTTAGTAGTTGTAGGTCAGTCCGGCGAGTAGTACCAAACTTCCCGCCAGGAGAGTCACACTCACAGAGGTGAAGGACGCGCCTGCAAACAACAATTATAAGTAGTTAAATATGTGAGTAGTAAAATGCTCAGTAATAAAACTGTGAGTAGTAAAATTGAAAGCAGTATGGATAAAACCCAGACTGATCATCTCACATATTCGGCAATAAACATTGACACTTGTAATAAATCTGTCATGGACTGACACTGATTGAGGTGGACTTGTAGGATTATAATGCATTTGTTGTATACAGGAGTATGGATGAAGTAATCTGTGTAGCCTTGTACAGCATATTATAAATTAAGTTACAGACACAGTTCATACCGATTCAGACGTAGGTATTATTCTGATTGTCTGATTCAAGTGTGATTTGTATAGTCAGATTAGATCCCTGTAGGCTTTACAAATCTATGTATCGGGTGTTATCAATGGACTGACTAAGCCTATATGATGTGCTGATCAAAGCTACTAGAAATGTGCCTCTTAGATATGAATATTCTTGCATGCAGGTATATGCAACCGAAATGAGGAATTTTGAATGACATATCAGCTACTCAGATGTATAAATTCGGCCGATATACCTCGAATCCATTCATGATTTACTGGTTAATTCTATCGGGATTTTAGATTATACCTTGTATGCAGGTGTAGACCGATGCGCCTGGACACTGTCCACACGTCAGCCCCTTGGCACACGCCGTCTCGGTGGCTGAAGGGTGACTGGTTCCACACAGCTTTCCTCCATCAATGTCAACAATAGCTACATCAGTAACACAGAACGGTTATAACACAATCAGCAACACCGCTAATATTCACATATACATACATTACTTATCTGATATATGTTTAAATTAACAAAAAAGGTGAAACATTTACATGTTTGATCATTTCCCAATATCTATAAATCCACTATTATAAAAATAATGATATTTATAAATCCACTATTGTAATAATAATAATATTTATAAATCCACTATTGTAATAATCATACTATTTATAAATCCACTATTATAATAATAATAATATTTATTAATCCGTACCTTTACCATACATTTACAAGGCAGTAGATAGTAACTATATTCATATAATAATTTAAAAGAATCTAGGTCTATTTTCAGAGCGCGCTGTACAATTCATTCCCCATACTCACCGTCGTTCGCCATGCAGTAGTAGTCGTAGTAATCGAGAGCGCTCCATCTTTTGAAGTTGGTCTCGCCGACTGGACATGCGCACTTGCTGGTGGCCGAGCACTCCACGCCCACATAGTTAAAGGTGTCACAGTCGGTGGCCACTGCGCATGCTCCGTCAGGTTTCTCTCCGTCTGTCGGGCGATCACAAACTTTTACATTAACTCGCACGATTATTTTATATTCGTGTTTTATTTCATCCGGCATAAAATTAGGTCAATATATTTAAATTTGATTTAAGGAAAGCAAGTTTGATGGGTATGAATTCTCAAATTAATATTTTGGCGCACAGAGGCTAATACGAATAAATTTTAACAAGACATAACAACATAATTTACGGCGTCGATATACACTTTGTTGCGGGTATACGTCCATTATAGAACTAAATCAGTTTATTTAGGTCATGAGAAAGAAAAGTGTCTATTTAGAGTCACTGCATGATTTAAGTGCGCCGTGTCTCGGATTGATGTATAGCTAACCTGGCAAACATTTGTCTTCCTGATTCGCCCATCGTGTGTTACAGCTACATTTGTCATTCACATCCTTGGAGGCGCCTTCACCACTTGTGAATGGAGCTTTCCCTTTCTTAGTCTGCTGGTAGGAATATTTGGCCGCTGGGGACGAACAATCATAAATATACAGATATGTACAGGGTCACATATTGTACACGGTATTAAGATATGCATTGTTACAAGTTTCAATAACATAAAAAAAAATTAAAATATAAGATGAATTGCGTGCAGTAGATAAAATATCATTTCATCAGTTTTATAAAACATGAACTACTATGTCATGAGGCTTTATTTAATATGGAATATTATGGCATGAGTTCTCATTTAATATAAAATACAAAGTATACAATGTAGAATCAGAACTGTAAAATGTTACCTGAACACTCCGCGACATATTGTACAGATTCCCCAAATGATTTGGTATTGTCGGGAAATCGACAATTTTTCCCGTCCGCCTCGAACCCGTTGATGCATTCACAGACGGTGGTGCCAGCTAGCATGAAATCCCCGCTACACTGACCAGGTGTGGTATAGGTTGCTCCCACCTCCAAACCCTCTGTAATAAAAATCCATGTGAACCCTGGTTATAACCAGCAACTGAACATAACCGCTCAAACAAAGTAATGATCACCTAATTACACCCAGGTGTTTCGGCCTATTAAATTTAAGAATGCGGGCAATACACATTTTATCAGGTATATCTGTCCGCAAGATACTTGCGACATCAAACATCTCAACTTTGTTAAACATAAAAGTCATGCACAGTATTGTTTCCGTATTTGCAGATTGTTTAAATTTCATTAAGGGTCGACCGCCCGTTGCGATAAATTCCGAGGGGTGAACAGATTGAATTAAATTCTTTATTGACGCGTTATGGAGCACGACGCTTTCTTTAACTAACGATGATCGTACGCTGAAACATACATGTACGTGTAATATGTCGCTTGGCATTATACATATATATGATTGTATATTGTTTATATATTATCTGATCTGTCTTACTTTCATAGCACTTGCCGGCTCCGGTGCTGTCGTACACATAGTCGGGCTTGCACACACACGAGCCGGTGATGCAGTGCTTCACCATCCTACAGTGCGAGTTAGGGTCGAACGTGCAGTCCGAATCCTCGACACACACATTGCCATAATTCTGCGCTGAAATACATAAATCTAACTTTTAAAAAGATCAAAATAAGTCCAGCCTATTCGTCCAATTCTAACATTTTGAGAACAGGGAGAAATTATAGGTGGAACGCGTGGAATAGTGGAGCAATGAGAAAAGCGACACACTTTATTATGATGTGGCCAAACAAGTTTGCATCTAACGTGCCCCGTATTTTATTAATTTATTTTAATTTACAGAGGGTAAGAATAGCAGTAGATCTGATAGTAAGTTGAAGGTGAATTCAAGCTGATTCCCGGTTAATCAGTGGGTCATTGTGAGCTGAGATTTGACCGACTTTGGGGGCAATATAAGTGGGTTTTCGTGAAATCCGCCACAAATTGC
>JAXGGS010602356.1:0-10176 GCA_035585475.1 Armandia brevis | reverse complement strand
ATGCTAATAGTTTGGTGGAGATGTAGATTGGCAGAGATGTACTAGTTTGGTGGAGATGTACTAGTTTGGTGTAGATGCTTGTAGTTTAGTGGTGACGTAGTTTGGTGGAGATGTATTACATGTGATACTAGCGTCTGACGCGTTGGATAGGCGGGATTTCACCTTCTGACACGATGATGTATTTATGTGACATTCTGAACGCTCGGAGAAAAAGGCCAATGCCAGCTAAATGAACCCAAATTCATCAGCAGCGTCGCACAAGCTGCGAGCAATTTACCTTGTCCTGTCATTACCCTTAGCCGCGTTTCTATTCAGTTTCAGCCACAGTTTTCATTAGAAGCAATGAAGCAACCTTAAACCGCTACGTGACAATCCCACGACAAATTCCACGGTGGCGGGAGGGACATCGGATACCAGACGCACCGAAGTCATTCGGTTGATATTCAAATCCATCATCCCCGAGCCGGTTAAATCACTGCTTTTATGGACTCTTGTTCGCACATATTCACATAGTCGGCAACTGCCCTTTTCGTCGATGCGATTTAATTGCAGCGTTTCAAATATAGAATTGAGAAAAACGAATCTGTATGAAAATTTCTGTTGACATTCAGCCGGCTTCGGCTTGAAGTTGGGGTGTGTGAAGACGCAGCATCTCTGTTCGGCTGCTGAGACTGTCACATGAGAACCTACCCTCACATTTCAACGTATGGTGCCAATGTCTATGCATGAATAATGAATCCACTAAGCACATTGTTACCGTGTAGCCGAACCCCAGACACAATGATAACTCAACCCCGCAATGTCCTCAATTAACACACATCAATATTTGATGGGTGAGCCACACGAAAGGCAGAAGGAACTGAAAAATCGACACCTAGGGAGTCTAACAGGAAAAAGCCACCGCCATAACCATGATGAGTAAAAGCGTTAAGTCAGAGTGGAGTGCCGATGCTGCTGATGCAGTCGCCGACCGACGATGTAAGGCCATTGAGGGGTGAATGTATGGGGCAAATTGTCAGCGTGGTCAGACGGGCGATAACAAGCCTTGTTATCCTTGTTAAAGCCAAAGACGAAGTGCCTCGCCGAGAATTCCCTAAGACGTCTCCGACCCGCTCGCGCTTCACATCCGTTCCACTTGGGCCACTTCAAATTCAATCATCCTCGCATATTTTCCCCTGATTAAATATTAAAATGACATGGGGTGCGAGTATCGCTACACAGTAGGTATACGTTGATGGTGTGCTGCGCTTGCTTTATTTGAGCTTTTACAAAACTCGAGGGATCAACAGAATGGTGGTAATTTAGATATATACGACGGTCATTAACGCGATCTACTTGATGCAGCCCCGTGTGGGCATCAAGGTGAGAGCTTAAGCCATCACCATCCTAATGATATTGCGGGCGGTAATGTATATAGATCGTCATCTTTGGGACGCTGGCTCGCCCCGGATATGAGACTAAACATCTATTTCTAAATTACATCTCTCGATGAGCAGTGAGCCCTGATGGATCGATATTGTTTCTCCGTGATCTACACCTAAGGAGCCATAAACGGGGAACAATAAACAGAGAAAAGACCGGGCGCAGAAGTAATAACGCTCAATTGATGGGAGGTAATGTTTCAGTGCGAGATACAGGTGTGCAATCTCTGTCATTAATGTGATGACTAGCAAGAGGAGCGATGGCCTACATGTGACTAGGTGCATATACATTACTTGTGCATTAGACTTATTGAGCTAAGAAGCTGGGACGTTTTCTTCGTAAAGTTCTTTTGAGGAGCAAAAGTGCTTTGTGATAGGAAAACTACATGTCTTATACCGCATACACATGTATACACTTTATATATCTATAGTGTCTCAGAGCATTTACTTTTGTCGCATAAGTATTATCGATGGATATGTGTTGTGCTAAATTCTCCAGGAATTGAAGAGCCAGTCAGCCACCCACGGAGGTTAACGCTTCTCTGGTGAGGTGATAATAAATAATTGATACTGTTGGAATTGTTAACTTGTTGCTGTTGTGACCAGACCGCGAAGTCGCCGAGCAGACGCAGACGACATCGGGCCCCATTAAAGGCCTACAACCCGCCCTCCTTACGGATCACATCAGGCTTGTTACCCAGTTTATGCACATTTATGCCGCCCAGGATCCACATGACTTCCCAATTTACTGGTCTTGATTGTTTGCCTGAGTATAATTTATAGGCGCAGGAATTCATCATCTCCACTCGGTGACAAACGTGAACGAGCTTAGCGCGGCCGACTAGCGGTATATTGGTCTAATACTAGGCGCTTTTCCGCAATTTACGAGGTCTTATATAAAGGAGAAAGCTCGCTATTATAACATGATTTCGTCGTCACGTCCGCGAGGCTGTTACAGCGTTTCCGTGTGTTCCGCGGAGACAATGTGCTCTCCCTCTTCAAGGGTGGCGATGCCCGCAGGAGATTTCTCCCGACTGAACTCCCTTGTTAGTACAACGTCATTTAGCCTGGGTCACCTGAGGTGAGTCTGCGTCGAAGACTCTGTGATTTGAATAGTTCGAGGTAAATTCTGCACATTGGCAGCCACTGCGTTGTACAAATACAACACTCGCGTCGGCGGGGGAAATCATAATTCTGGCAAAACAAAAGTCTACAAAAACAAGCGATAAAAACCAATATAAAAAGAACATGAATAATTCAAGGCCTTGTGTTTTGAAATGTTTTAAAAATGACATATCTAAACTGTATGCGTTGCTATCAATAAACAACTAAAACCAAGCTCAAGTACACCACAATAAACATTGGTATGAAATCACCTAAACAATTCTACGCTTGTAGAAAACAATTATGTTTTCCCCCTAGGGTTCAAGTTCCCTCATCAATACCGGTTGTTTTACGCCATTAACAGTTTTAAGGGCACATTTAACGTATTTCTCACAAAGAATACACAGTGACACTTCTCAATAAAAGACCTGTGTCCTGATTACGTCTTTTCTATGTCGGGTCAGCGCATAGCGTACTGCTATTGTGCTGGTGTCACCCACGATGGAGGTCTACAGAGCTTGAAAAAATCTACCGAATAATACGCCGGCCTTTATCTCTCCACCTATACAAGGTATGATACGCTCCGGTCTATTTCTATGTATAGCAGAATAGACACTGTATATCCCATACGCTCGCGACGTATGTATATAAATTACTGATAATTACGTTAATTTAAGTGGCAGACATATAGTTTTATGTTTGATACGTAAATATGCAAAATTCTGGTAATCCCGAGTTGGCTTGTTTCAATTAGACTTTACAAGAGTCCTGGATTACTTCCACATAACTCGAGACGAACTGCCTTCGATGCCATTGTGTATCTCTATTTATTGGCGAAGTGCGCAGCTTATTTGAAAATTAAATGTTATCGTCACCCAACAAACTCGACTAGGATAGCCAACTTTTGGCCAATCACCTAAGATTATTAGAACTTTCAAACAGAGCATGAACATATCCATCTGACATTCAATTTCTCGTTATTATCAACGTTTTATTGGGAACCGAGGACCTATCCTACTGTGGTGGATCAGCGCAGACGAACCCCGATATGTATACATGTACATGTACGTATGTTATGCCTTCCAAAGGCAAGGCGCAGTTTAATATACTTTCCACAACAACTAATCATATATAAAGCGTTTTCTTCTGCACATGGCATTCCATAAATGATGATTTAAACCAAATCAATTAAGACAGATTTTATCTCAATCTGAAATAAAAAGCCACAGCACGACCTTGTAACCTTCAAGCCAATTGACTCACCTAACCAGTCTGTATCAACAATTTCAATGGTGCATCAATACGGTGGGAGTGTGAATTATAGAATGAAAACTGGTCAACCAGGTGTGCCGGCTTGCGATTTATTGATCTGGAACCAGGCAATGATAAACTGCTAGCATCCATACAAACAGAAATAAATTACAAGGATGAATATAGTGGAAGCTGGGGCGATCATGGTAGACAAGTTTTGCTGTCATGCTGCACTTAACAATGTATGCAGGTTATATTGCAGGAGAACACGTGTGTATCGATATTGTTCAGTACAACCTGAGTTTGCCGGACCGTTGAGTTGGCAATTTATGTCCAATAAATGGGTCGTGCTGTCAAGACATTTACAGAAATCCTCAATCTCCAAGTGCTCCAAAAACGAACTTATTCAGGGACACATCATAAGTATAAAAATACCACGTCTTAACAAAGAGATTCTTTTATTGGGAACGACGCCACAAAACGTATACGACGTTTGTTGTGTTGTCAAGCAGGAATTTACTACATATGCAGCAGTAAATGCATCGTATCGCGGAGACAAAGCGCTGTAAAACTAAGCATATTTTCAACCATTTGAATAAAAACAGAACCCACGTCTATCCTGTATGATCGATATCTTAGTGCAATGTCAAATTTTAATGTGTTCAGGCCACAAACGCCTCGTGTTGTGGCTCGGGCGTAAAATGCCAATCGCGTAATAAAAGTTTTCTCTCCGAAAAAAATCGTATGTCAAAACATCCAAGTGCGAGAGCAGGTTTTGACAAATTGGCGAAAACTGAGAGGAGAACGAACTGTGAGATTGACAATAACACATTATTAAGTAGAGCATGGTACAATCAGCTGATGAGGCTGCAGGTGGCAGCTAGAGCTAGTGAATAGTTGATCAAAAAATGAATTTAAACATAAATATTATGAATGGGGTTGATTGATGGAGGCAACGCAATAAAGAACGGTAATAATTCATAATCATTCATAAGCAGGCCTGTTCGTTCTAACGCTTCCGATGGATACAATGAAACATTACTACATGTATACCATATTTCTATTGAGATATTTCTCATGAGATAGCAGAAACCCCTAGCTTAATGTGAATATGTGAACTGTCAATGAGTCTTATCGAATATAACAATGATGGTCTGAATGAAGTGTACCGGTATGTATATGGAGTTTCTACATGTGACTTTGTCATAACCTCTGCAGATGTAAGCATTATGTAAGCCAGTCGTATGCCCGGGCGTATTATCGGCTTCCAAGTTATCGATCATCTGTATACATACTGGCGCTTAGTTTACACAGTTACGTTAGGAATGGAGGAACATTAACATTAATATTTTAAGTCAATAGATTCCGAAGGATTAGGTGCGAAATCACAGTCGTGGATTATAAGTATTACCCAGTAGTGATTGGGGCTTGCCAACTTGGCGATGAAAATGTTTCATGTGGTACGAATAACGAGCATATTTTTCCACACCGGTTGGCATGGAAAGGGCAGGTACATAATTGTTATAATAAAGCCTTGTGTAATCACAGGGGGAAAAAAGTCAAAATTGCACTTTGTAAAACATTCGCGGATTTTTTAATATATCCACCAGTATACAGCTTTAAGAAGCAATAGTAAAGAGTATTACCGAAGGAAGACCTTTTTTAAATACTCAGCTTGTCGTGATGACATATGCGACTCATTGAGTTCACAGAAGTTAATTTTCCATGTCTTTATATAATTTGCCTCTTAACCTCCTGTTGCTATACAAAACACTTAATATTTACACAGAGGACGTAGTACCGTCATCGGTATTCCCAAAACACAAAAAAAATACCAGCGTCACTTAGTATCCAAATCTTCAGTATACATTATAGACAAACTGACTAAAAGCAGACGCTTTTGTGCATACAATATTTATACCTAGGGTCAAGGTTTATTGTCTAGCGTAGCTTCTACATGCATTCGCAATTATCCACCCAACTCATCGGGCCACGGTTCTTAATGGCCTCACGAGGGGACCCTTATTTGTTATAAAAAGATCCCAGCTAGGCGTGTATACACATATTTCCCCCCTGATACGTCATAGATGACAGCCACATCATCCCCTGTTGATCATTCGGATACTCTTTTGTCCGACTGGGAGAGATATCGCCGAGGGTAGATCTATATGCCCACGCGCAGCCATCATAAAAAAGCAGCTAGCGACCATGAGCATTTGGATAAAGACGAGACATGTAATGATTAACGGCGATGGCTGTAGCGAGAAACATACCTCGATCTACGAAGTGCATTTTCCCATTCACGCTCTTAAGAGCTCCTGTAGGCCTTAAATTGTAACCTAGCATTATCGTTTGTAGTATAAAAACAGCGACGACCCTATGGTAATTTGAAGGACCCCGAATTGTACATGTTGACTCGGACGTTCAGATAATAACGTGAGATATTGTATCAGAGTTGGATAAATCATGCACGCTAAACAAACCATTTTCTCCACGGGCTACGTAAGCGAGACGCTAATGAGCAAGACTTTTAAAAAATATCTGAATAAATTACACATGCGACCGCCTAGACGCCAAACATCGCCGATGGGAAATACAGTGCAACAACGCTACAATAATATACATAATGAATGTGTGTGGTACATACAGGCCGTGTATATTCTGGGATACGATTTACTTTGATTTCAAAGTTTTTGTCCGTACTTAATAGGTCAAGTACGTCGTTACACGTAAAGGTCAACAACCCCATCGCATTTCATCTAAACGAACAGACGACGCCGCTAAAAATCAACGTCAACTGATGTGAGAAGATGAAATGCTTAAGCGGTTGGCGATAAGAAAGAGACATTGAATCTTACCGGAGAACCCCCATCTTCCACCACCTCCTCATCTACTATTGCCTGCCATTGCTCATGTTTCCTCCCGAAGCAGACGCAGGTAGAGTACGGCAGTATCTCCTTCCAACGCCATTTTCTCCGCCGCCCCATGTGTTTTTGCTTTGACACGCTGGACCCTATTTTGAAGCCGTAAATGATCGCCTCGACAACAGCGGAAGGTGTTCCCGAGGGTCGCCCGATATGCTTGCCGGTGAGATGTACAGGTGCAGGGGCTTAGGCAGTCATGCCAGGCCTAAGCTGTCTATCCAATGGTGCAGTGCGAGTTACAATCACAGGCAATCATACAGTGAGTTAACAGGTCATACCATACAGCAATGCAAGGTTGACACGGAAATTCATGTGCGTATCAGTGTCGTATGTTTCTAATAACAATCCAACATTCACAACCTATAGAATATATATCACAAGCACTCGATACTGACTAGGTGCTTTAACATTTGTCATAAAATACGTTGTCGGAGTGTGTGTGTGAGTGACTGTATATGGGATAACTCACCGAATCGGAATTATACTGGCCATAACAATATGTCAACGCTCACCGTTCGCTATAACACGGCGTCGCACCTACTCGGGTGCCTGACGAGTCCGGCAAGCATAAACAGAGAGCTTGTGTACATAGTCCCGAGGATTAATAGCCTTGCTGCTCTCGTGAATCCGAACGAAGCTAAGGTGTAGCAGCAGCGATCCTCTGAAGGAGGCAGCAGCCAGCGGTGTCGGCCTGAAAGCTAAAAGGCGGCGCTCCTTCTCCCAGCATGGCCTGGGTACGGCAGCAGCTAGCGGCTCGGGCGGTGGTTGCTGGCGGTGGGTGGTGTGTGCTGAATATAGAGGTATGCGGGGATGGCCACTGATATGCAGAGCACCGAAAAGCTTCACAACCCTAGCCGGTAAGTGACATGGATGCGATGCGGGGAGATCCCCAGCACTCTCCTCCTCCCAGTGACGCACATGCACACACACACAGAGGAACACACACACAACACACACGCTCACTCCCCCTCGATCGTGAGTCCGTATACTCGGCGGCACAGCTCAGGCGGCACAGCACCGGCAGCCAGCCGGCAGAGAGAGAAATAATGTGGATCCTCGCGGCCACCTCACCACTCACTCTCCACCCGTCTTGTCGACATTGCCAAATAAAATGTCCGTCCGCTGGTGAGAAACGCTTCCATATTGCTCCCGTCAGTGGAATCACCTTAACTCAAGTCAACTGGAGGAGACAGCGTAGCGCAGCTGAGTAAATCACCTGGTGAAGATGTACAATTAATGTGCGCACCTCCTCGGCGTGATCACAGTGAGCGAACCTCCAGTCAAGCGTGTGCCCACCTAATAATTATTATCATAATCACGACATTAAACGTCTACAGCTGTACTAGCGGCGGCAGCGGCAGCCGAAGAGTGAGGAGCGTCCGACGTCCTCGGTGGAGTCTCAATGCACCGTCGTCTCCCGTGCCACAGTCAGAGCCAGAGCCGAGGCGAGCTGAGCTGTGCTGAGCTGAGCTGGCAATATTGGTTGAGCATATGGCCGCAGCAGCAGCGGTGCTGAGGCTGTGGCTGCTTGTGGTGGCGGCGGTGGTGGTGGCGGAGGCGGTGTCACCCGGCTCCTCTCATTCAACGTTCATTACATCTAATTCATCCGTATTGACAAAAGTTCGCCGGCGACATTTGCACGCCGAGCTGATGGCGGTCGGTCGTCGTCCTTCGTTCGTTCTCTCCTCGCCCGGGTATTGTTACGAGACAGCACCTGCCACAGTGGATCAATTAACCGCCAACAATGCGCTCGACGATGGTGAAAATCACTGTCCTACTGAAAATTTACATTACCTCCATAGACATATGCGCAAGGTGTATGCAGTTCAATGTTCGTGTTAAGCGACTGCCTCCGCGGGTCTAGTCTGCTGATAAATTAACACCGCCTTAGCTAAGCCTGAACAGCTCGAGAGCGGTCTAAATAGTCTGAGAAGATTAGAAATTTAACAGGAACTAACTGGTCAGCGACAATCTTTCTACAGCGGCTCTGTTTATAGCAGCTTGGGATTTACAGTTCATACACTCACTAGTCGGAACTCTTGTTTACTTGGCCGGGGGCTTGCGCCTTTCTGTGAGTCAAAAGGTAGCTGATTGGCAGTGGCCGGCGCGGTGGCCACTCGCCAGAGTCTATTTACTCCCACTATGATTAACTTTCCACAATCTCTCAAGGATTCCTAAGCGGCGGGCCATGCCAGGGCGTACATCGGCTCTTAAGTTGGCACTTCTTATGCAGCTTTTTCCACAATAATTCTTAACCCGAAGATTAGACTCTTCTCCTGACATAAACCGCCTGCTAACTCCCACTCACTTGAGGTCACCACTTGGTGTATTCGAGCTCCTGTCCTCAGATAATATCAACCATTATCCGCCCATTACAAACTCAGCGATCGGATTTCCCTTCTTGTTCGTCACACGCGATATCGCGCCAATTACTACCAGCAGATTCCTCAGACAACCCTCAACCGAGTTTCAGAATTAGTCGTGAAGACGCCACAGTCGCTGCGGCAACTGATTCAGAATCAAGCGGCTGCTTCACCACTGAAAGACGACGACGGCGTTACGATGTATATAAGTCCGAGCTCGGCTCCATCCTCGTGAATCAATAATTGCCAAATATAATTCCGCTCTCTGTCGACGGTGGTGTAATTCCAGTAGCCGGGGCCTCCCGACGTCAGAGTCTGAGCGCCAGAGACACGCGGGTGATGCTCGTGTTAGGCGATCACTAAAGGGCCAGGCTTCGGCGGCAATAAACCTTTAAGGACATCGGATCACAAGGCATCCCATGTACTCAACTCCAAGCGGTTAATGGCCAATATATTTCCTGCCTTTCAAATATGTCAGCCGCTGCAGGTCGCCTGACAACCGCTCTTTAATTCCGTACGTGTTGCTCGAGGTGCTTAGGACAGCATTTGGGAAACGATTAGGTGTGGTATGCCGACAGCAGTGGCTATTGCGTTCCTACCTGGCAGCAATGATTACCGGCGCTGCCCTAAATCCGATAGAGTCATTTGTTCCCCAGCAGGCTCCCTCGTCTGCCAATAAGAAGCACAGGTGGTGTCAACTAGCATCCCTTAAAACTCCTTCACAGATACAGCTGCGGCTTTCCCTCTCCTAACTCGTTACCTAAGCGCTCTCCACACAGCGATGAGAACCTGTCACAGATAAAATCAAGCACGTATAAACATGAGAAGATGGGAGGATTTTCTCCCTAATGCCCTCTCTCACACAGTCTGCCATCAGCTCGAGCCTAGCTCTCTCTCTCTCCCTCACTCGCCGTGCTTACTGGGTCTACCCTTACAACTGCCCGTTATTTAAATGGCATGCAACATATAGCTCAAAAAGAACCCTTAAATTGTAGGTAAAATGCTGTAACTATATATGGAGCAGATGCAATATTATAAGATATTGTTAGCTCCCGCTGCTACATATTGATGCAGGCGGATTCAAATTGGTTGCTATAATTGTGATGCTCTTAA
>JAXGGS010602245.1:0-10177 GCA_035585475.1 Armandia brevis | reverse complement strand
TACAACCATTCCTCAGTTTCATGTATTTAAACCACAAACCATTGTTCAAATGGGCAAGTAGGAAGCTTACTCGGGTGGCCTATTTTTGCTCAAGCTGCCTCACGATGCGGGACAAATGTCTGTGAATCAGATAAAACCTTTCTCTGCTGGTTTGTATTTGTCATCTGTAAGCTGCTCGTGATTTTATTGTGTGATGTTTCTGCTCGCTGCTGGCAAGCAACAGGAGAATAGTACACTGCGGTCTCTAACTGTCGTAAAAAAATGTCGTGAAGCGATTAACTGTATCTGCGGTGACATCCATTTTCTACTCGAGAACGTGATCACATGGTAAAAACCAGTTTGAGTATGCTCCTTTACTGCTCAGTCACTGCTCGATCAACGCATAGTCACTACTCAGCCATTGCTCAAACACGCCCCTGTTTACTCGAATCACAAACAGCAAACTTCTCTAATGCTTTTAGTAGCCTTCTTCGTTTCAGGGCAAATCAATTCTTCGCCTTTTTTCCTCGTCTTTCACGTCGGATGATCATCTATCATGTGATCGTCGACGCATGCACTAAGGAAATGTATGTTCTCTCCATACTCAAGCGTTATCTTTGCTAAAGGTTACGAGCTCCCTTTTGCTCAGATTTCCGGCGGATGAGTTAAGACGATTCCCTCGCCATCTCTAAAATAAACTTGTGCACTTGGGGTGATGTGAAGGGGACCAGGGGTGACAGAGAGAGCACGAAATGTATCAGGAGACACGATAATTAGCGAAGCTAGAGGGAAGCGTAATTTGTTTACGAGGATTCGCGATAGTCTGGGATTGATAATTAAGTTTTCTGATCACCCAGCATTGTATTCTAAGTGGGAACATTGACATTTTCATATTATAAAGACAGCATTAGTTATGTATGAGAATAACCAAAAGCGGCCTCAGTTATCATTATCACAACCGGAAGTGGCCTCCGTCTGCCATTATCACACCGGGCATGCAGAGGTCATCAAGGGCGTTGATCGAATCGTTATCTCCACCCTAACTAGACGGAGGAAGGGAAATCTGAGACCTTGTTAAGGTTTGACGTGTCTCCCTGTCACAGCGACGTGTCCCCGTGAGATGTGGTTTACCCTGTAGAAATAATAGTCCCTGATGGAATGCTCATGAGCGATGCAGCCAGATTTAGTGTGAATTCGTGTGAATTTCGAGAGAATCTCTTGATGGGAGGAAGCTGGCGGACAGGTCGCTTCACAGAGGATTGGCTTCACGGACAGCGACTTTATCGAGCTGCCACTGGAAAAGAATCAGCTATCAAAGTCCATCACCTCCCCTCACATATCAAACCCCTTCATGTCATACATCTCTCAAGCGCCGAGAGCTGAACGATTCAGGGTGATGAGGAAAAAGATGGCAGATTAACGGACGGAGGAGGAGGAGAGCGGAACAGATTCATTGCTCCCAGTTTTCGAGGGTGATTCGATCAAGTGTCATGTCGCCTTCCCTCCTCAATACTCGCTTATTCAGGTAACTTGTAGCAGTGAGACCTCGCATCTAACATAGGAGCCAGGCATTGTGCGCCTTGGCAATAAATATGAAGGAAAGCTCAGACTTCAGACATCCGAAATCGGTATCATTGCTTCCTATCATCTGTATCATGTAACGACAAGTTGAGCTTACACATCATCATCAGGGGACAGAAACAGATCACTGGATCTCAGAGATTGAATTGAATCCAATCGCTTTAGATAAATGACATTATAAAAGATTTTGTGCCTCCAAATCGTATTGAACCAAAAAACAGAAAAGAGACTTCTATATGTAGTTACCAAGGGCGGAGGATTGAAGACCCCGAGTATACGAGGTCTCGGTGGGAGAGGAGAAGAGGAATCCTGATTACAATGTTATCGATGTCGACTAATTCAAAATCAAGGTTCAAAAGCAATTCTTCTTTAACGATACTAACATAAATCTCCCTTTTACGTATTCTCTCTCCACTTGTAACCATTTAGCCACAAAAATAATATGATTTTCCGTTGTATTTGCTTGAGACGTGTAAAGCCACACGAATGTACAGCAGTGATAGTTCAAGCAAAGCAAAATAATTCAGCAGAAGCTTCCAGTTATCCTCCATTCTGCTGCGGAAGTATCAGTCGTGTAAAGCAGCATTAAATAGCGTCTTGGTCACGTCAGAACGGGTGCAGTTTGTGCCTCGGATGACAAATGGTTTCCTACAAAAAGCTCACATATCTAATCTGAGCCGGCAATCTAGTTTGACATTGCCCGGAAATTGCGGAGTCGGGGGAGAAGCTGGCGGCCATGCTGCATGTTTCCTCTCTCAGACTGGCCTCGTGCCTTCGTCTATTCCCTTCTCGCTCTCACCTTCATCAGCCCCCACCCTCTTGCGCTTGCGATATTCCCCTGTAACCCCCACCCCTAGCGCTTGCGATATTTCCCCCTGTAGCCCCCTGGGCACCTGGCTTTCTGCCGGACTGTCAATCATCTGTTTGTCATCTGTCCACCTCCCGGCCGCCCTCAATCATTACTAATTTTTGATTTTTCCTCCATCGGACATGTCCAGCTCATGTGATTAGATAAACGTGTCTTTAATCACAGCTGTTAGCCAGGCGAATTTTCCCTGACCACTTCAAAGGTCGAGGTGGTATCGGTGGTGTCTTGCAATTACTCTCATCTGCAATTCCTGCAACTGCTTGAATAGCATTAGTCCCCTTATTTATATCAAGAGGTAATACTAGTCAGAGCATTAGTAGAGATTAATAACATCGGAGATAAGAGAGGTATATTCAGATACGAAACAACACAAACTAGATGCATAATCTTATTTTGTAGGTAAATCTATTGATCGTGCTGACGGTTCCTAGTTTATACAAGAGTGCAGCAGAGCGATATGACCTAGGAAGGAGATCTCCCTGATACCCTGGGCTATAAGGGGATTACACAGACATCCTGGCTCAGGAGGAGGGTCTTCGTGTCCGTAGTTCAGTGTCCGTGTAGCTACACATGACAAGCGCAGACATTTACACAGACCACAAACATCACTCTCCGCCAAATATAATTGCTCAGAGATTTGTCTCCGGTCCTTTTACAACCATTTCTGAGACGCATGCACTTAAATGAGCACCAAAAGTTCCGCTTGCTTCTTTTTCTCAATTTAATTCCGCAAGTTACAAAATATAATTGGCGGCAGTATCACGGTTTTATTGGTCAGTTACTGATGTGTCTAAAATCTACATTTATACTTCATTTGTCCGCAGTGACATCCAGGAAATTCGCACCAAGGGCCGGAACCGTCATTTAAACAACAAACCTCTGCTCAAGTGTGCGAGCAAAGAGCCTACTCAGGTGCTCTAACTTTGCTCAAGCTGCCTTCGGAGAAAACTATATGTTAAAAACCTTTCACTGCCGGCTTGTATTTGTCATCTGTAAGCCGCACGCAACAGGAGAATCAGGCACCGGAGTCTTCAATACTCGTAAAAGAAATGTTGTGGGTCGAGACGTCGCATCTGGGGTGACATTTGTTCTCAAACACTTCCCCGTTTACTCAAATCACCATCGGCTGAGTAGGCTTCTCTAATGCTTTTAGTGGCCTTCTTCGTCTCAGGGCAAATCAATTCCTCACTTTTTTACTCGTTTTACCCGTCGAATGATCATCTATCACGTGATCCTTGACGCATGCGCTAAGGAGATGTATGTTTTCTCCTTACTCAAGCATCTCCACTGCTCCATGTTACTCAAATTTCCAGAGCGATCCTCAGGCGGCCTCCGCAATAAATCTAGCGCCATTTCTGATTTGCTTCAGCGATTCCTTTTTTCTCCTGCTTTGCCCGAGCAATGACCCGGTGAGCGGAGAATGTGAGCTCCGGGAGCATCTACAGTTACATGTACTATTTTATTGTTCACGGAGTGAAAGACACGCCCGGGGGTGCCATGAGGGGTCCGGGGGTGACGGAGAAAGCTAGAAATGAGCCAGGGGACGCAGGAATTAGTTAAGCCTTGGGAATGTGGAGAATCCCCGACACTCGATGTTTGATAATATAGTTGTCTCTTGGGCCCGTGCTGTTTTTTTGATGAAAATATTGACTTATGGATAATGTTAACAAGGTTATGAATTATGCATGAGAATTAAGTGACTTACTTGTGAGAAACTGTTGCACAGAAGTTGAAATATTGCAGAAAATTACTGCGCCTGGTAAACGCATCAAAATCTACAGATACCACCAAACGCGATCTGAACTTGTCCTCCCCTCTGCCAGTCCAAATATCATTGTTTGTCCTGCATTTTTCTCAACCCAATGATCCCGCCAACCTCCGTGCACCATTATTACACCCATATGCAACCTATATCCTAAACGTATTATACTCTGCCTGCTGAAAACGTCAAGGTTGCGGGGAGCCAGTGTCATTGTGAAAACGTAAGCAGAACAAGATGGCGGTGTTATTAGATTTATTTTAGGAAAATGCCACACATGTTTTTATAGTATTTATTGTAGGGGAAAGGTTCCGCTTGTTCTAACGCTAGAATGATTGTTATTGACGAGCTTCTCCCCCGACCCCGCAATTTCCTGACAAGGTCAAAATAGATTTCCGGCTCAGATTAGATATGAGAGGTTTTTGTAGGAAACCATTTGTCATCCGAGGTACAAATTACACAATGTCTGATATGACCTAGACGCCATCTTAAGTTACTCAACATGGCTCATGTCGTGCTGCTGAATTCAGTTGTTTCTGCTGCTTTTGATAAACATGGTTACATGTGTTCAGAAGTATGACCGTCATCTCGGAGTAAGTGTCTGGTTCTCTGTATAAAAGGAGGATTTTATGTTTCGGTTTTGTTGTAAAGGTTTAATATTGGTCCAGCAGGAAAACTATAAATATGCACCAGCGATAAACTTTATTCAGAATTGCATGCCCAGAGCAGACGTTTTGTTTTAATCAGGGTCTGTTGTCTGGTTGGTAAAATGTTTCCTGCCCTCGAGGTGACTCTCTGAAGCTCAAACAGTCTAGTATCTACGTCTCTAAAACCGACAAGGGAGCAGTTAAATACATTACTCCGGGGCCTGATGTCCCCACTCTCCATCCCTTGTGTCATACCAGCGGCGATCAATTATCGCCCAGCCAACAGCTGCCCCAAAACACTTTCTGTTTTACCATCCACTCTCCACACTTCCGGATGTTCTCTCTAACCATCGTCCAATTTCCTACATCCGACACCTTTTCCTGGTACTCAGAAAACCCCCTCTTTTTTTGGGCACCCGTCACCCATCTGACCAAAAAGCCTCATGTCTGTGTTTTCTGTCCCACAGGGAAGCCTATATATATTCTGCATGAGAACCTTAATAACAGGATGACGTTAATAAACATTTACACACAACCGTGAATTAGGAAATAGTAACATCATATGCAAGCGTGCATACGTGAGACGACGCAGCCTGTGATTGAGAAACATTTGTTCGACGTCACCTCAACCATCTCGCCCGTTCTGGACGCGCCCGGCAATCTTACAGGAACCGGAAAGGGCGGTTCCGCAAATTATCCGGAATCAAGGAAAAATACTACAGCCTCCACTGACACTTTGTTCGGTGTTACAAATAATAATTTACTCAGACGTCCGCCACCTCGACGTAAACCACGTGACTTGGATACGTCATCAGGACGTTCTGAACGTCACACGCGCAGCTTAGGTTATAAAAACTTTAACGTGAGTAACTACCCGGATGAGAACCTGCAGATCTGGTGGCTGCCCTCGCAGTATGTCGTCATGGTGGTGAACCCACCCAACCACGCCGAGGTTTTCCTGAATTACGTCATCATGGGGATGATCGCGGTGAACCTGGTGGGGATCGGGGGGCAGGTGGACACAGAAGAGGTGCTCGATCTGCTGAAAAAACCGCTGTCGGTAGGGGTCGCTCTTTTCTGCCGGTTTGCCGTCATTCCTGCGGTGAGTCTCATCAAATATTCACCACTTTCTGTTATTCTGTGGTACATGTGTTTATTTACAATTAGGGTAAGCACAGAAGCAGCTTATAGACTTATTGTTTTACCACGCAGGACCAATAAGATGTTTTCTATATCGCCAAATGTCATTATAGTTTCAGTGGCTAAAAGCTTGATGAGATTAGGGCAGAGAAGCCATGTCATCTGGTACAAATACATCCGATAGATACGAGTCGCTAATGTAGAAGCACCCGGATAACATGTTTTACGACATCAATCGTGTTTTTACGACAACCTTCGTTTTGTTCGTTCTAACTGATGACACGTTCTGTGAATAAACTCGCCTTCATGTCTTGGTGCTTAGAACGCATTATTTTTTACAGTGTCGGGGGTGTTTGTCCTATTCAATGTCTAGACCTTCATATTTTTTAGATAAATATGTGGGAATGATATTTTACAACAACTGCTCTGCCTTCTAATCAGGGCTTGAATCGATAACATGCCATGTTTTGCTTCCTATCACACGCATTCTGTGTGAAATGTGACTGAGCCTCTCTCCTTTACCCGGATAACAACTGATTTAGCTGCACGAATTATGTCTTACACATGTCTGCGTCAGAATCATGTTTGGGGGGTGAGGGTTTTTTACCAGATTGTTTCGGCTGAATGGGCGAAATACGTGTGAATTCGATTGTCTGCAAGATTGCAGCTGATTCAAGAAAATAACCTTGAATCGAACAGAGTTTTATAATACAGGGCAACGTCCGCTCTCTGAAATGTCAGAGTTCGCAAACGTTGCCCCCGTTCACTCATCACATTCTCTTATTCCTCCCCAAATACAGTCTGAATAGATGTAATCTGTATTAACTGTGAGGAAATTACTTATCTGTGCCTTCCTATTGCATCTCACAAGTCTAAATAGTCTCGTTATATCTGCTTCACGCTGCCGAGCTAGCCAAGGTCTCTTGGGTCTCCGGTCCTACAGATTCTATTGATATCTGTCTTAAAAGAGCTAGGAAATGTGCTTTGTTCAGATCAGTATGCATGCGCACTGCTACGTCAGTTGCAAAGCTGGTAACATGCTTGTTAAAATCAAGATTGGTTAGAGCCTTGTAGTAAGTGTACCTCCATTTTTGTTCTGACCGGAAAAATAATGATATGCTCTACTATTCTAGACCGAAAGGAAGGGTCAGTGACCTACTTTGTCCAGACCAAACCACTAGTGTGTTGCATACTTTGTTTAGAGAGGTTTAGTCCCATATCTCAGTTCACATTCGGCTTCGAAACAGATATTCAAATAATACATATTCAGCCTTTTCACATATCGAAAATGTTCTGTGGCGGGCTATATCGAGGTAATCAGCCTCGATGGTTTTTCCTAATCTCTCGGGGGATCATCGTCTTAACCCATGGCTGACAGAGGATTTATCCACTAGAGCTAATGATATCATCTGCATGGGGCTAGTCCGCAGCAGATATAAAATCTGATCACTATATAGTCTCATCATTCCGGCAGTAGATCCGTGTGGCTTACTCTACACACACCAGGCAGCGAGTTCTTACATGGCACACCAAGGTACCATCGCCGAAATTAAATGTCTGCTCTTGTTACCTCAGCTTTAAATCTGAGAATTTATCCTGTAATTTCCAGCCAGTCTCTGCATGGAGAGTAGATTGCTGCCTTCTACTCTGTATATGTTACAGTGATTTAATAGGAATAAAAGCTGGAAACGGTATATTTTGCTTTCATGGAATTGGATTAACGATGATATAAGATGCCATTACCAAGAGCTTTCGAGGACGCATATATTACCTTGAAGGGGTATATGCCATGGACACCCTGGTTACCAGGGTTATTTTACAGAAACCCCCCGAGGATATGTAGCGATGTTTCCTTCCTCGCATAACGAGCAATAAATGTTTGTTTTTACAGCGTTAAATTTTCTGCTCGGTAAATGTGTCCTCGACACTGGGAGGATGCCAGTTTTTGTCAAAGGTGAGCGATAATGGAGAGAATTGGAGAGAGAGAAATCCGGAGGGATGTAAGACTGCTCCCACTTTAAAGTCAAGGTTCGTCACTCTCTCTGCACCTTTACTGAATAAATGGGTTGAGATTGAGCAAGAGCCTGATTTTGGAGTTGAGTTGCACATCGCATCAGACCTGTCGTTTCCTGGGCTTTAATCTACCATCATAGTTCACTGAGGGTACTTACTGTATGAGAGGAAGTTACATCAAATTTCTTGTTTAAGGAAGAAGAAAACTGCCCATGCAAAGTCGACAATATGTGAGAAATAGCCATGTAATCGACCACTCTAAGTTGTAATTATCCTCATCTATAAAATCAGACCGGAGACATCGTGGCATTATCACATGACGTCATTAGACAACCGCCTTCCTGTTTTTCTGACTTTAAGCTGAGCTATTCAGTTCGTTTCCTGGCAGAAATGTCTATATTCTTGTCAGCAGACTGCATCTGAAGATTGCTGGGAGAGAAATGAAAATAATGTAAAGGTTCTCAATTACTTCGTCTTACCTGGGCTGGCGTCTCCCTCAGATGGAGTAATTTGTCTGGGTGAATTATCTCATGTCCGGAATATCTCTCATCAGAAAAGGTGACACACTAATAGTACCAGCTTTTAACTTTCTACCTCAAACCCAGGGGTCAGCAAAACAACAAAGGTAGAAGTTATAGCAGATAAAATAATGTGTGTAACATCGTTTGGCAACACGTTCCCAAATTAGCAAATGCTTATTTAGGGGAACTACCCATACAATCAAGAAAAAGGTCTGAAAGTAGACCAGTTCATGTCTCCTCATATAGAATTAATCAGCTATCGCTGCTGTCCTCCCACATCCATACATGCGAAGCAGATTTAGTATTAGAGTAAGGTTTCAATAAACGTGATGTGAATGTCAGAGTTAATGAGCCTTCGACCTTTACATCGATGTCAGTTCCTTCTTTCCCTCCGACATTCAGACGAATTAATTTCATCACACGAGGTATGAATAAAACAAGTTATGCATAAATCTAATATAAGTCTTAAAGTTCCGCTGTTTGATTTCCTACAGAAACCATGATGAGATTTATACACTGGATCTGTTAACAAATTGTAAAGACAGTTGATGTGCGAGATACATAATGTGTGATTATTATTAGTGGTATAATTATCATGCTGTTTGTGAGATAATGGATTGCAATTTCTGGTGTCATGTGACCTAGTTAAGGTGTCATGTGATCTAGTTAAGGTGTCATGTGACCTAGTTAAGGTGTCATGTGACCTACATTGTAAGACGCTGCAGACCGTAAGTTTAATGAATCGGACAGGAAATCACCGACTTATGTAACCGGAAGTAAAATTTCATCATCAGTCATGTAAAGAGCTCAATTTCTGACCTTGACCCTAATCCAAAAGTCCCGAGTTATCCGAGAAAAAAAACCCAGATGAAACAGAAAAGGTCATGAACCTTGGACAAGTTTTATCATCACGGTGCCTGGACCGAGTTGTTAAAACTGGCTGCTTAACCAGGGCTACGCGCCTATTCAGGAAATAATTGTTCCAGTTATGGGGGACGGTGAATGAATATAGGAACGCAATTGCGTGTTTGACCACGTTATTGGGAACCTGTTGACGTGATTGCGTGCATAACGACGTTATCGAGAATACTTTGACGTAATTGCATCCCGGTTGACGAGATATTAATATGTAATTGGCTCTTATGATTTCCGTTGATAAACGAGGGAGTCTTATTACATGATTTCGCCACTAATTCATCGCCGGATAGGAAATACCCTTCATGGTATATTGTCGGAAATAGTGAATGATGGAGTATATTTATGAACCAGGATGGAATATGAAACAATATCAGTCAATATTCCCTGGCAATGGTGTAAGATATGCACATACTATCTAGGCTCACATTTCGACTAAACAAAACTTCCAAGAGTGCTACCTAAATCACGTTCTACCAAATCGTAGAAATAAGCTTTAATAGTCCAGTATTTCTGATGAACATACAGGTCATTCTTCCACACATCCTCATTTCATCATTTACTTGATAATTAATATGTTATTTTGACAGAATGAAAATGTGTTAATTATATTTCAGCTTGCCCTTGGATTGGTGGAACTTTTACAGCCGTCTAAATTGGTCTCGCTCGGGGTTCTTGGCCTCGTGTGTTCTCCAGCAGAGGGCGCTAATAATTTACTACTACTACTGGTGGAGGGAGACCTGACCCTCAGCGT
>JAXGGS010602134.1:0-10178 GCA_035585475.1 Armandia brevis | reverse complement strand
AAAAGAGGGGGGCGGGGGGTCTCAGGCCCATGCGGGCGGGGCCTGAGAAACAACTTATTAATTTTATATGGCCTAATATGTAATTTAATGATAATGTGTAATGATATATATATATATATATATATAGTATGATACAATGATATGTTACTACATAGTAGATATGACAATAGAGAAGTATGGACTACTAATGAACTACAATCTTACTATATTTCTAACCCGGCAGCATTCACGCAACTGAGGTGCGACTTCCCTGCGAAGTTTTCGGTTTACAGCCGATAAGATCTGTCAGACATAATGTGTTGGGGTAGAGGAACTAATATTTATGGTTTAATCTTTATATTTTTATCCTCACCAGTACTAATTAAAATATTTGCTGGGCGGTTGACAGTGATGTCAAAGAGGGTGGGCATTTTGTGATTCTTCTACGTTTTCTAGGTTAACCGATAACTGTGGTATCACTACCCTTTGGTCGGCCTCTCCTTGCTAGCGGTACTGGAGAGAATAAAAATATAAAGATTAAGCCATAAATATTAGTTCCTCTACCCCATCACATTATGTCTGACAGATCATCTCTGCTTTAATCCAAAACTTCGCAGAAAAGTCGCACCTCGGTTGCGTGAATGCTGCCGAGGGGACTTCAAAGGGCTGCCGGTCGACGAAACCTGTCACAAACAGTGTCCTTCCGTTTAGCCTGTGCCATAAGAAAATATACCACACTATAGGAATAAACAGTATCGTCAAGCTCCGCAATAGATGGATACAAAATGGCATCAATGACCAAATGCCAATGAAGAGCAATCTAGGAAGTCAAATTTTTGAATACACGGTGTTTATACATATATATGTACTTGTACATCGATAATTTGTTAGCTTGATGAAGGTAGTATTTACATAAATGTATGTGCGCAGTTTAAAATGGCAACGAAGAAGATTTGGAAATAAATTGTCCAGGTAGTTTATTCCATATCTAGGAATCACATGTAAAAAATACATTACTTCAGCTGATCATTATTCTGATGAACGCTTTGAACGGCACTTACCGTTTTTATGAAAGCCATTTCTTTTAAATGTTCACTCTAAAGGGACACAACTATCAACTTGAGCACATATCAGTCATTGGGTTGCACAAAACTGGTCGAGTATCTGTCTTTGGCGAGCGTTTTTAAAATTGGTGTTGGCCCATGAAGAAGCACTTGATACAGGTCTCACTGCCAGGCAGCTGTGCTTCGTCAATGAACACCCGAAAAGTCTAAATAAGACAATTTACTGTCTCTTTGACCACCGATTATTTAGATTCCAAGGTTCCTCGAGAAATGGTAAAAGTTCACGTACCCGACATCACCTACCGATTTCAGTGAGTAGTCTAAGGTCCGACTACTGCTCAACTAAGTGGTGTGGAATTAAAGCGCCAATGCGCGATGGCATGGTTGCCTTGGCAACGCTAATGATTATTTTAATAATGATCTCAGGACAGCACTTTTCTACGCTGCATCATAATTTTACAATTAATACCTCGAATCAACAAACAAATTCAAGAGTTTATGTTATATTAGATATCCGAGGAGGACTTCAGCATTGATTCAAATAAAATGATGCACAGAACTGTGTTGGGGTAGATGGATTTATTTGATGTAATCCTTGATAAACGATTTTTAATTCAATCAATTTAAATGATATGTTTTTCAATAGCTTGTTACGTTAAATAACATCGATCCCCAAACATTTCTATCGGTCAAATATAAATTGTTTTAACAAATTATAGATTAGCGTATTCATATTCCACAAAAAACAAAAGTAATGTGATTTCATAATCTAGTGTTTATAATGGTATGGTTGTTTTCATCCAATGAGGTATTATTCGTAATTGAGAGAGGAGTAATCATTTTCTGGAGAGAGCTACTTTGTAACAGGTACTCGGACTATGGTCTGGGGTTAGCCAGCCATACGTCATATGCCCCGCCCACTTGCTGCGATACGATAGGATATCATAGTGACGTCACAAATGATGAATCAGTTTCTGAATCGCGCATCAACAGTGACGGACTTCCGGTTTACTTTTCATGGTTGATAGAAGGAAAATAGAGGCTCCTCTATTTATAGAGTCGTATCAACATGTAAGTACAACAGGGTGAGCGGGAGTCGATCTGGAGTTAGTATGAATGTTTGTAGAATGTGGAAAAGTTTAAAATGTGACGTTTTATCACGAGATCTTCTATCTTTCGCAGTTTTAAAACTCGTTGTCAAAAACGTGTCCAAGATGGCGGACGCCACGGACACTATTGTGGCGGGATCTTCCGAGGAAATTCCGCCGCTGTATGCTAACCTTGTTTACCACGGATCTACTCCGGATCATGAGGCTTCATCTACCGCAGCTAAGGATGCAGCTTTCGTATTATCATGGGATCATAATGTGCTCCCACAACTTTGTGCTTCGGTTGCGAAATCGACATCGGAACCAGGATCTCACAACACAGCGGCCACGTGGGGAACTGCGTCGTTTCTGGAATGTGTGCGTGTAAACAAGATTCCGAAAGCGATTCTTCGCTTGAACTCATTATATGTGATCAACATCTTTAAAGGTGTTATGCAATACGGAGCTCACAACCAAGTGGCATGGAAAACTCTGCAGGATATTCAACATAAGGTAACTGATCTTAAACTATCGGCGACTGTCGAACATAGTGCTCCACTTCGGGAGAAAGAACTCAAACGTGTTATCATATCGGCCTTGGCTTCGACAGAAACACCTTCGTTTATCACTAGAGAAGATTTCGATCTTTATATGCAAACTGTTGAGCTAGTCGATCATGACAGTTTACAGAATCTCACCAATTTAGCACACGTTGCTCGTTTACCGGTATTTCAAGCCATGTTAGAACCGAGTTCTTCAACTACGCCAGTGAAAACTGACACATCACAGAAGTGGCTCTCGACTAGCTCTATAAATCAGTATGCATTACGCAGCTCGTCCTCGAATATTACGTATAATTCGAATGAATCACTGTATGCCGATGCAGGTTCATCAACACGTGTGCACGCCGTTCATCACAACATGGTTATAAAGGGTAAAAAGAAACTTTTTAAATCAAAGAAATCTGTTTCTCCCTGTTCAACTTCAACAACAACGTTCGCCACGAAGGATGAATCGCGCTCATTTCAACAAGCCCAGCCCCTCAGTGATTGGGAAGATGACGAGGAATCTCAATCCCCAGAAATGGCGAGGGCAACTTCACAACTACCGAGTTTCCATACTCAGTTACCGAACATCAATGCAGGGGACACTCTAGCACATGATGATGTGTCTGACGAGGACACACAATTATCCGAAGTTTTAAAGGTAGTTACAACCTCACCTAGTGAAGCTCACAGTTCACAGGATTCTGTGATTTTATTATCACAATCGCCAGCGCGGGAATCTACCATATCGTCAACCACTGGCGACGCCGCGTCATCATCACGTGATCGTGATATTGTTCAACGCACAGAGGAATCTACGGTTCCTGTCTCTGGACTTGGCTCTGATGTGGAGTGGCAGTCATCCCGAGGAACCCTCCCTGGGGGTTCTGGTGAAAATGTGAAAACTAGTCACACATTAGTAACTGGTGAACCAGATCCTGGATCTGAAGTAACTTCGGTGGATAGCGCTTTACATCGGGGCGGGTCTGCAGCATGTGTTGAAAATGTCGAGAATGCTGATAACACCAATGACAGTATTTCCGATAATAACGTTACAGTTATTGAGAATGATAAAGCTGATCAGGGCACATCTGAAGATGTGCACGATTCTGAGTTTGTTAAACCGGCTCCCATGGCCACTAGTGACAGTTTACCAGATCTTCGTAAGACTAAAGGGTTTGAATCAACTCTGGGCCGAGGTGTGAACCGTCAAGTTTTATCCCAAGAATCTTCCCAGAACTCTGTTTATTCGCAAGATGCACAACGTAGTGAAGGCACTGCTGGCGATACTTATGACTCTAATAGCAGTTACATGACTGCCGATCAACACAACGACATTACTGAACAACTCCGTAATATGTGTACCACGGAAGCACGTGACGTTCCTGTCGACGAAGTTATTTATTTTATAAATAATGTTGTACGCGATGTTCACCCGAAGATTGTGCACGAGTTTCCAGTCAAACTCAAGTGTCTGCTTAAGTGTATTACTCTATATCTCGATAAGACCATTTCAGAGAATATTGAACAATGTGATGATAACACGTCCAGTTACATCGAATCTGTTAAAGAGACGATTGTTGCGAGTCGACTTTGGAATGAATCTAATGCGGCATTTCTAGAACTTTCTATGAACGCTGAGAATCGCAAGCTGAGGGATGAGATTGTTCACTTGAAAATCTTGATCCAGAACCAACATAGAGATACTGAAGAAATCAAGTCGATGGTATCCCCGAAGGCGCTTGTGCTGCACAAGATTAATCGTCACATGACAGCGATCGAAGATCGGGAACAAAACTTCATTAAGACAATGGAGTACTATATGTACCGTTGGGGCGTACAGTTCGAAAAATCACCAGATTTTCAAGCTAACGTTCAAGCAGTGGGGGGTATCCCACCCAAGGAACCCCCTCCTCCTCCAAGATGGCCGACGCGAACTGTAGAAGATAGACAGAGGCTAATCCGTCTACAGAACCAATCTGATGAGTACATGCAAAAGTACAATAATCAGGTGTGTGAAACGCAAGGTGTCCGAAACCTGCTTCAAGAGTTGGAGGAACAGCACAGCACTCTAGTGGAGGCTAACTCGAAACTTGAGAATGACTTTGTTAAAGCACAATCTCAGGTGAAAGAGCTGCGAAGAATGAATATTGACTTCCAACGCGACTTAAAGAGGCCTGAAAATGACAACGCGCACATGTCAGTGGCCTCTGCGAACGCTGAAGCTTTTCAGTACAAACGTTTATCGGATTTCCTTCATACAGACTTCGCAAACACCATTGCACAGAAAAGCCGCCTGATCGAAGATATGAAGCAAGGCCACGCCATCGAGCTCGACAGACTCCGTGAGGAGATTGGTGCTTTACAAGCACAGTTAATCAAAAAAGGTGAAACAGTTCACGCCTCGCCAGGTCGACTACAGGTCTTGAAAGTTTTATCCAAACAGCCTTTGAGTTACTCGAATGCTGTTAAATCACTTACACTTGAACTTGGTAGAGCTGAGGCTCAGGTGAAGTCGATGTCTGAAGTCAATGTAACGCTGATGAATGAGAGAGACGAGCTGCAGAGGAAGGTGGATGATTATACCGATCAGCTGGACAATGCGGCGTGTTTTAAAGTTGAAATCGATGCCGAAATTGAAAAGTTTAAGGCGCAAATTCAAAGTTTATCAGTCCCGAGGGAGGAACCACAACCTTCAGCGAATGTCAGTGAGTTAATGACGAAAGTGGAAGAACTGACGTTACAACTTACTTCGGAGCAAGTCACGTGTAGCAAGCAAGCAGGACAGTTACTCGACATGTCGGAGACAGTCACCAATACTACTTATGACAATGACCAATTGTCGAAAGTGGTCGGTAAACTCAAGCGCGAGAAAGTCGACGCTGATAGACATACTGCCGAAATCCAGTCTAGATTGGATAAACTGTCTGAAACACACATGCATAAGTGCAGCAGTTTTGATGAACTACAAGAGGAAATAGACGAGATGCAGAAAATGATTATTTCGTTAAAAGAGGAGCTCGATCCTTACCGTAACCCTGTGACACAGGTCAAAGTTCATCCTGCTAAAGTGCAAACTGTGATTGTGCAAACAACCACTAACACCGTAACTGCAAGTAGTGCGGGTAATCCTGGTACTGTATCTACGAGTAGTGCGAGTAATTCTATACCCACGAGTAGTGCGAACAATTCTGCTAATAGTACTACTGTTAAACTGCAAGAGAAAATTAGTTTCGAGGATGGCGCCTCAGACGGCAAACTCCAGGATGGATTCTGGGGCGGTGACCCTGAAATGAACCCAGCATTTAATGCGGATGCCATGCCGACGACCACGACAGCAACTAGTAATGTTACTACTGACGCAGCTACCGGTAACTCTGGCGATGGGTTTACCTTGGTGTTTAACAAACGTACCCGCAAGAACGATGCTCGAGTGACATGCGCGGTACCGGTGACGTCATCACAGGGGTCATCTGACGGAGAATCTGGCGGCACTGATTCCCCCCCCACGTTAAACACAACCACTGCTACAGTGGTGTCAACGGGCACTGTGTCCACGTCTCAGGTTCAACAGGGATTGGCCGAAGCTGAACCCACTGAACTCTTGGGATTTGTTGACCCACGTGGACGTCGATGGGAAGTCCCGGACTTTTATCACGTTCTTAAAAAGAAATGCGTTGAGAAACCATTTGTACTCATGATTGGTGATTCACTTATTAGACCAATTCAATGCAATTCCATGTTCCCGGCCTGTGAGAATAAAATGGTGTATCAACCCCATATGGAAGCCATCACCTGGGAGCTGGGGCAAATGTACAATAAAATGGACAAGTGCATGCGTCGCCGAGTGGACAAGCCGGGCCTCGATGTTCTTGTTATCTCAACCGGAACCAACGATGTAGCGAATCTTCACAAGTATTATAACTTGGAAAACGAACAAGCAAATGAGGCCATTATTAATGAAAAATGGCCACTTGAGTTTAACAAACTGATGAAGGTAGCAGTGCACTGCCTTGACCCAGATGGCCGCATATTCTTGGTGATGCCAGCAGGCAGAGAGTCCACCTCCAATGAATCATCGGGCATTATGGCGTTCCGTGACATGGTTTTCGCTAACGCTGTTAAGTATCCGCAAGTAATACTTGTTGACAATAGCAACATGATAGATGAAGATTCGGACCGAATCGAAAGCCAATACGTGATGGGTGGTAATAACCCACACTTGACCCCTGCGGGAAAGGCATTATATGCCCAGAATATACGTGAATCGGTCCAGATTCACTTGCCCCATGTGCATGAGTATGTTGAACAATTAATCGACTACCGTGCGCGAGCGGAGGAGGCGAGGCTTAATCCCGATGTCGAGCCACCGAAACCAAGACGAATAGTCTTTGAACGCCGGTCCTCCAGCCGGATCCCTGTCCCTGGCAGGGAACGTTTACCGCCGAGGCTGAATACACTCGGTACTGCACCGGCTTCCAAGGAAATCTTATTTCCTTCAGAAGATGTACGGCTTAAATCTACTCCACCTGCGCCGGTGGTGGTGACACCAACTGAAGTGGAAAAGAAAGAATATGATAAACAATTTCCCAGTTTACCGAAAACTCCTGATCAACTGACGACGGCGCCCAGCAGCGACATCACCATAACAACATCATCGACGCCTGTGACGGCTCGTGACATCGTTCATCCACAACCCCTATCCAGCCATTCTTCACTGGCGTCAACTGGGATGGGGTCAATGGGGTCATCATTGACGTCACCGGGTTCGGACGTGAGCTACCCGGAAGCTCCCCCACGTGGTCACAGCGCGCCACCGTTCATCAACTATGGCCAGGGTTATCCTAGCATTAACCCAATGGCATTCATGCATAGTTTAGCATTCCCAGGAGGACATGGTAATAACCATATGGGAATGTACGGCCCAAACACGGGCCCAGGTGGCGCCCCAGCTACGGTACCCAATCTACCTATGAACCCTCCGGGGTCATTTGGGTCAACGTCTCAATATGGACAATCGGACCCTAACGTGTTACAAAACTTAGTTTCATCGCTTAACCAAGCGCTGGCAAACATGCAACAGCATATGCCACCTGGCCCGAAGTAGTACTGTTAATCTCTACCGTTTATCATATAATACATGTATGTGGTTTTATAGCATGTAGTTTATCGTAATATCTGTCGATACTATGTTATAGGTTGACGTGTTTATAAAATTTAACACAACTATTAGGTTGTACATGTATGTATGGTGTATGTTTGTTTGTAGTAGTATGTATGTTCCTGAGTCTGATGTTTGCATGTGATGATATATGTCCTGTATGTTAGTTCTAAATCTCCAGTATCGCCTACCATTTATCCCTTCACTATTCTATATATTATCCCATGGCTCCGAGTCGAAGTAAATTATGCATCCACAATTTGCGCGTAGGCGTTATTAATATTAACGCTAATCACAATTCTGATTACGACAGTAAAGTTCAGCACCAAGACTTTGTCAGTATATCACGAGATATTGATATAATTGGTATTACCGAGACTCATGCGAGCTCAGAACACGATGTACAAGCCCCTGGTTACTATAATTTTGCGGTTGTTAGGAAAAAGTCACGTGGTGCTAAAGGTCACTCTGGGGGTATAGCAGCACTGGTTAAACATAACATTAAACAGGGTGTTAGTATGTGTGATTTCTCCAATTCTATGTTTTTGGTGCTCAGATTAGATAAAGTCTTTTTTCGTTTAACTCAAGATATTTATATAATATTTGTTTATATACCTCCCGAACGTAGTACATACTTAACATCAAATAAGATTGAACCTTATAAATTACTACAAGATGTGTATGACAGAATCCCGTATAAAACGAGAGTACTTTTCATGGGTGACTTTAATTCACATACTAATACGGCACCAGATATATCACCATATCTTGAAAATTGTTTCATTCCTACACTAGCCGGGTTTAATACTGAATTTGACCTGATGTTAAGACGTAACCTAGATTATCGTAAAACAGATAAGTTTGGTAAACTTATGTTAAATTTTTGTCAGGAAAACGACATTGTAATATTGAATGGTCGCACAGAAGGGGATCATTTTGGTCAATTCACCTATGAAAAAGGTACGGTCAAAAGTGTTATCGATTACTCCTTGGCTGGTAGTGCAGTATTAGCCAGAGTCGAAAGATTTGAAATAAGAAAACATAACTCACTCCTCTCTGATCACGCCATGTTGGTGACAGAGCTTAATGTACAACATCAATTTAATATGGAGGAGTCGATTGCGGGCCATGAGTCACCATTGTTAAGCTTCCAGTGGACACAGGAAACAAATGTTGCATTTAAACAGCATATTGAATCCGACAGTTTTAAGTTAAAGCTGGAAATACTCCAGGCTAAGATGGAGAAATCCTTGTGTCATATAGATCAGGTTGTAGAAGAGTTGAGTGACCTTATACTTGACGCCGCCAAGCAAGTAGCTAAATACAAAAGACGTCGCCCACCGTCTAAAAAACAGAAGGCAACTCGCAAATGGTATGATGGTTCATTAAAAGCTATGAAACAAAAGATAGCTGATTTACATAAACAAAAAAGTGTGCAACCGTCTATGTATATTTGTCAACAAATACGTCATTTCACGTCTTCTTATAGAAGATTACTTAAGTATAAGGAGAAAAGGTTTAAACAACACCTTGTAGATAAGTTATATAATCCGGAGGGCAAAAGATCAAAGGAATACTGGTCCTTGTTTAGGGAATTACGGGATAATGCAAATTCCCCAGAAGCTGTGTCTCATGTACAACTAGAAAATTTCAGTAGCTATTTTCATAACTTGTATAATGATGCCAGTTTACAAGACGATGGCATTAATGATGATCGTTTAACCTTTAATGTACGCGAGTATTTTAAAAATACGAGTATATGTAATACGGAGAATTGTAATTCCATGGAAAATGATATTGATTGCCACGAAATCTTCAAAGTTTTGAAGAAAATGAAAATGGGCAAAGCATGTGGGTTGGACAATTTGTCTAACGAAATGCTCAAGTTGTTTGGTGTGTCACCTATTGGTTTTATTACCGGTTTGTTTAACAATATTTATCAATCAGGCTCCTTCCCTGCGATATGGAAGAAAGCTTATATAACGGTACTTCATAAAAAAGGCCCTAAATGTTCAGCAGCAAATTATCGACCTCTGTCGATAACCAGCTCATTTGGTAAGATGTTTACCAGTGTTATCAATAATCGCCTTATGCAATTTATGATTGATACAGGTGTTGCACACCAGTTTCAAGGGGCATTCACTAAGGGTAAACGTGGAACTGACCATATATTTGTTGTTAACACACTTATGGATTTTGCAAAAATCACAGGTCATAAATTATACGCGGCCTTTCTTGACCTCCAGAAGGCATATGACAGTGTGTGTAGACCGCTTTTGTACCGTAAATTGGTTGATATTGGACTTGGTCCAAGATTTTGTACACTAATAGACGACATGTA
>JAXGGS010602133.1:0-33733 GCA_035585475.1 Armandia brevis | reverse complement strand
TCGTGAATCGGTGACAACCGAAATTAAACTACAATTTATAACTTTAAATGCTGTGCAGATGCTGAAGAAGGTGTACGCTTGAAATGTATCGTCAGCTAGCATATCAATTACTTTATGTATCTTTTATCATCTATCACACCAATATTATTATATCCAATAACTGATAGTATAAACTTCGTTCTAAATTAGGTTAAACCATGATAAGCGAGTATGCTTGGTTAAACAAACAAATACCTCCCAAAATAACATAGAAATGTTACACAGCAACTACGCACGCCTTACGTACTATTCTTAAAGATGAATTCTTACTAATGAATGAAAATTGAAAAAGAATGGATATAATAAAGCTATATCTCACCTCCGATCATGCCTAGGATAGCTGAGGAGAGTAGTACCCCCCTGTTGCCCTGTAACTCGGGCAGGTACAGCAGCATGAAATGCAGCAGCACCGCTGCAGACAAACACAGCAGACCGATAGCACTGCAGGCGGCTGCACCGTTTGTGGTGGCTCCCTGCGCGAACCCAGATGCGCACGCGCCCAGGAAACCGATCATCGCGCTCATGTTAAAGATGAAGGAGAGCTTCATCAGCCCTGTGGCCTCCGAGTATCCTCCTGCTGACCCCATCGTGGTGTAATCTGATCGACGGGATGTCCTGAAAATTAATAGTAGAATATTCAATGTTAATTAATTACATTTGAGACTGATATATAAGATGAAACTTACTGAACTCTAAACGTCTTGATAATGACATGAATACCGAAGACAGTTTTAATGAAAGATCAAAGCAACGCGGGTGACAAAACACATGCACATAGAAAACGTCTCATTTATCAATTTCAAGGATCGGAGGTTTATACCAACACACATACAGACACTGATCCCAGTGGATCCTGAAATGGCGATATACAAGTATTCTGTGAATCACGTAAGGACAGGACACACAAACCTTGTTGCAGTAACTTTTTTGCATGATAGACAAGCTTTAATTTCAGACCAATTCATGGCAGCTGAGTGATGCTGGTTTGTCACAGACAGCAGCGGGCAGATAGAATCAATCAAGCGCCGTTTATGCTCATCTTACCGATATACGTCAACCAAAACTCGATAACCAACTTCACAAATATGTTTGATATGCTCCGATACTACACGTGTATGACATTGACATATATTCTAAATCCCATTTTCAGTCACTTGAATTCGCACTAGAATTGCATCTCTGAAATAAGTCCTACGGTTGCGTCTAAATGAATTATTCACATACTTCACGTATATATATAGCTTTAAATAGATTTTGAGCTATGAATTCAATTTTCCCCTTTCAACAATGTTAAAGTATGTCTAACGGGTAAAAGACTTAAATTACCTGTCTGTTGGGAGTATTTTATTTCGGCGTTAAGCTGAAAGGTGATTGATCATCGACAATGGCATTTAGAACTCTATTTGCGCCAGATGGGAGCTTTAATCTGTTAGTGCACAGTATAAGTAAGAAACATATACATGTACAAACGAAGAAAATCCAGATATCATATGCAGTGCTGCTATGCAACATATGGTTCTTCATTAAGGTGAAAGAACGCTCCGGGTACAACAATATCTATTGGTAGTGAGGTCGCAGTGATATGTAGAATACAGTTTTCAGTTAGTGATGCTGGGATATTAGGAGGGAGTGATTTGTGCAAAGGATATACTACCAGGTGATCATAACTTATTGGGAGGTTCAATAAGAACGTGTAAACAATCTGTACTACTTCCCAGCAGTATCGCAGTATGCCGAGATGGCTATCTTTGCGACGAGCTTTACGATATTGGATGTTTTTTAAAAATTTTGTTATCTGAGTCGAGCCCACAATATATGCACCATACACGTACAGTGTATATTGATAGGGAACCACTTTCTAGTGAAGAAGCACATGCCACGCTATCCAGTGTGCTGTTTTTTTTCTCCGAATATTCCGAAATGGATATTGTTCGGATTCTATTAAACGGTTGGCCTTGTCCTCCTCAGAGATAAATCGCACACTGTGCCTATAACATCGCTGTTTATCCGCAACGTCACCTTGGCGTTCCACCAGCATCCTTTTAGCACATATCACATTGCCTTAACAAAGCCAACCGGCATCTACTCTCCGGGTTGCCATGGTAACCAGGTAGCATCCCGCGTGTAATAGGATGTATGCCAGGGATAAGTGCACGCAACTGTCAGGTACATACAAGCAAGGCTTGGTAATGTTCGCAACATGAGCAATGCGCCGATTTCTCTTCATGATCAAATTTACCGAAATAGACCGAGTTCTTGACATAGTTGCCGAGAAGCCATGGGTTAAGTTGTTAAATAGCGTTCTTTCGACGTATGGCATGATCAGCACGGTCATTGGTGATGTTTGCAAACTTTAAGTAGGATGTAAACAGAAGATACATTTTATCCCGATGCTTACTATCAATCAGCAATGCCCATTATCACTTCTCTCACTCGAAACATTTCATTCGACTTAAATACTTTACGGCTAAGCCAGAGTTTGCTAACAAAACAGCGCACGAATCTTGTGATAATAGAACCTTAAACAAATAAATTATATCTGAAAATCGCCATCAATCACCAGCGTTGTTATCTTTGGTGATGGTCTGAGATTAACGTGTTACTCGGCCATGACATCCGCGATATATGGGCAAGGGACAAATGAGGCTAGTATAACATAGTTACGCTAGGTAACTCTTAATAAGTTCCAGCGACTCTTCCAATATACGAGCATCTATGTGTAGTCTGTACATGGTGCAAACATTCAACCGAAAAGCAAATACTTTTATAAATGTAAGCCGCGTCATCTAAGACAGAAATAGAGGAATGTAATTGGATACTAGTCGCCAAGGTAATATGACATGGTAATTGCCACAGGTATAAGTGGTTGCTAGGTGAAGATATTTGGCTATATTAATAATCAGCCAGGCCTGCAGGTAACTCATCTTACATCAGTTCTACCTGCCTGTGCACAACTTAGTGTAACATAGCATACCTGTAATTATCGTGCACGCCGGGAGCTGGATGTTTATAGCTGTAGCAGAATTATGTATACACGCGCCACTTACAGGGGGTCGTGATTATCATAATCAGCCACTGGTGAGCTGCTGATGTAAATGTGAACAGGTAATGCGCGCGTAGGCATGACGGAACGCTCATTGATACCTGATATGTGTAGGGTAGAAATGATGCGACAACCAGTCAAGAGCAGAAATGTGTTATATTTGGACAGAAAGAAAAGGAATAACATGCATAGCGATCACTTTGTACTTAATTTAGCAGAATATACATGTATGCGATAGTGTACGTTTAATGGTAACTGCCAGGAATAATGTTCCATTGCTTGTGCGGTCTATAAGCCTGAACAAACATCACTCATGAATATGAATAGTAATTAATTACCATCATAAAATATCGAACTACCGCGAATAATTAATTCATTAGACTTAATGATTAATCTTACCCTTCAGGTTTAACTTGAACCATTCCTACGAAGAACCGACTTTGAATATATAGACTCACCGGCCGAGAAGATGATTGTTTAAATTGAGGAGGAACCTGGAACCTCTCGCTTGATGTTAAGAGCTCTAATACACCGGAAAATACGGACCGCTTTTTATAGCATAAAAAACTAACTCTATTTATCAGAGCGTCAAGGCGTCTGTTTTTGGCAACAGTATCATCGATCAGATTACGGTATCAACTTTACGAGAGGAGCACGCACCTGATAGATGTAAATTCCTTGGTTTTTAGGGGACTGATAACCAGTTGAAGACGCTATGCATCTTAGAACGAAAAGAAAACATTCTTGCCAAATAATTGTAAGCTATACTGAGAGCCCTAAACAGTACAATATGATATTAGCTTCTACAAATCTGCGATTCTTCTCCACTGTAAATTCTAATCAATTAGATAGCAATAGGTTATTACACATGTCATACTGTTGCCATGTACGTTTTGCTGCCGGATGATAACAGAACTGTCAGACAGTTCAGTCCGGTGTCGCAAGCCTTTGAGAAGGTGACTTTATCTACAGTCTCGCCAGTGGTCGAGATGAGATGTTCTTTACCGGGGGTAATAGAAACATTTCGCCTGTCGTTGCGAGCTATAGACGCACCGATTTTGAGAGCTCCTATAGTCACACTAATATTTGCTGTGTATGACCTTGGTCGCAAACAAACAGAACAATTGAAACAGATTTGTGAGTGACATGCATGAGACCAGGTTTACAAATCCGCGCATAGTTGAACCAACTGCGTTCAAGATTGTAAGGTATACTGTATACAGAACTACTTAAAATCATGCTAATGTGTGCATACATGGATCCAGTTTGAGTGACAATTATCTTATTACATCGTAAACATCAATGGTACATGGACATATATACAGCTTTAATATTTGCCATAATCACCAACAAGGTAATAAAATCAGATGCATCCCCTGGTCACTATATGTTAATGTTCGTGTTCAATACACGATGTGCTTAAGTGCGCAACATCATAAAGCTACCATCACTAGGTCACCGCAGAGTATAGAATATAGATGGATGGAAACACTTACCTGGACGATTATCTATAACTGCTTATTTGTGACAGAAACGCCGACTTTCACCACAAATGCTGCTTTAGGTTATCCGGTACCTCGGTTCAAAAGCCTAAGCCAAGCGCCGATCGTGTGTGATACGAGTAAATTTGCTGTCCACTCCCCCGCGTGTAGTGTGTGTAGTGTCCGCGCACCTTAAGCTTGCATACCAGGAGAGGGTATCACAGCCAGCGGGCAGCAGTCTGTTTGATGTGGGAATCAGTGCGTTACCTTTGACCAGGTACACGATACGCGGCGGGCGCGAGGATGCTAATCAGCGGCGCTATAATCTCCCCCTGTAATCTGGTGTTACGGAGCCGGGTTAGCCGCCCCTTAAAGAGAGTAAATGTGGCTTATCACCTGAGCTGATGTACACGAGGCTTACACGTACAAACCCGGTCGGTCCGCGCGATGGAAGTCCGCACTGTACGTCTAGCTGGGGAGCGAGTGGACACAGATATCACGGACTGCCGCCAACGTTACCTGGTACGTTATAGACGCACTGGTGCGGTGGCCGTGTCGTGCCTGATATACGCTAGGACGTGTGCGGCGGCCACCTTTCGATGCTCGGCATGCTCCACCACTTAGCGCCTTCTGCACACTCAAAGCGGGTACCTCGTTAGTATAACAGATTATCTCAATGGCTAAGCATACCTGCCTATATAAATAGGTTGTCATGGTGATGGAAATCCGCAATCAAAGTACAACTCGGGTATTAATGAGAGAAGAAAAGAAGTTAATTGGCAGAATGGTTTTAGGTGTTTGAATGGAACATATCTTCAGGTGTTGTCTTAAAATCCTAACTGTCGGATGGATTTTACTTCTTTAAGCAGAACAACTAGAAACGAATTCGCTGACACCCAAACGCTCAATGTGATGTTCTCTTACGCTAAGACGTGGGTGCAAACTGAGTTTACGAGTCCGTAGATGATTACGGTAATAAAATAAAGATATATCAACCAAACTTTTAATATTGACATGGATATTCAATTAAAACTGTTTAGAGACATATTCATACGGCATATTTATTAGCTGATTATGCAAATCGCGTTGTGGGGAGTCACGTGCCCTGTCCAGGGTTACGTGTAAAGCACTGAATATAAGCTATATATATATAATACATTTAAGTCACACTTGCTTGTCAATAAATTGTTTACAGATAAAAACGTCAGTACTGGTTGAGAAGATACGCGAGTCAACAGCTGATAACGCACAGAATTATGTAAGCATGTAAACGGTCAACAGAATTCATGAGGAAGGGATTAAGCTACGATTAGTAGCTACAACCTAACATCATTTTATTAAGATATATATATTGTATCTATAGTTCATGTCCTAGAAACTTGCACTTATTAATCGTACCAATAGAACCAGCCGTATTGTATAATCGAAATATATTGGCACATTTATTTCTTCCATAAATTAAAGCTAACATTTATTTCTTCCATACATTAAAGCTAACATTCTAACAAAATTCCGATGCTTGGACATGATTCGGTTTATGGGTGATATATATACACACATTCATTCAAATATATGTTTATCATTAAAACAAAGGTATTTAAGCAGCGATATGGTAATTAAAATGTATTTGAAAATGACCTCGTCAAAATGTTAACCGAAGCATGTCCATCAGTCACATTTTTTTGGAGTGAATTAATAAACGAAAATTATTGCTCAGTTACATTATCTTGCAACAACAATACCAAAGTATGTTAAAAAAAATGAAGCCTTTAAGTAGTCTAGGGAGTGTCTTATATCATGTGTTTGTAATAACGTCCAAGTAGCTCAGAAATCTATTCGGAGTAGTATCTGCACAGCCCACACCTAGTACGTGCAGACTTTTCTCTAACAGCTCCATGAACTCCACTTTTATACGAAACATGGAAATGTTTGTGTCGACATCTATGCAGCTTTACCGATAAATGATGATTTTCCTACAAGTTACATGTACATAAGAAGAATGCACCGGCGAGACAGACCACACCAAAAGTGTTCACTGTATGTGAAGGTCCGCCTGTAACATGTGCCTTCTGCTACATCATCCTCACTGTATTAAACAGTGAAGGATGATGTTCCTCCAGTTTCTGTCGGGAATCCGGGATTTTTATTGCGTGAGAACAAAGCTTTGTACCCAGTTCTCCACTTGGGACTGTTCCATGCGTATACTACTGGGTTCGATAAGGAGTGAGCGTACTGCAGGTAGAGGGACACGCCCAGAAACATCACCCACGCCCAAGGAGCATCGGGGTCGAACAGAGAATACATCTGACTTGCGGCGATATACGGCAGCCAGCAGATCAGCATAGAACCGAGAACCAGGAATCCAACCAGAGCCATTCTTCTGCTTTCTGTGCGTCTTTTAGTGTCTCTAGAAGGGCGGATTTCTCCAACCCTCTGAAGCACGCTCCCCGAAGAGCCCTGAGCCGGCGTTTCATGTGGTAGAACTTGTATAGCTCTTATCGTTCTGCTTTGTCGGTGTAACAGATAGAATATAGCAGTATAAAGTAATATATTACATATAAGAGGGATGTAGATATGCGGGAGTATGATTCCACTGTACAACCAGCGGGGAATGTAATCAGAGGGTAAACCATATCTCAGATATATGACGTCAGCCGTGACGCACGTGTAGAGGAACACCCCCCATACTACTACCGTGCAGTACGTCCACGTCACCGCTATCAGCAAGTGCACGCGCTTACGTGTCAGCAGCGCGGTGTACGTCAGAGGGCGCCATACAGCAACCATCCGGTCAACCGCTATCAGCATCAAGCTCATCACGGACAGGTTCAAGGACACACGGAATAATCCTTCGATAATCGCTCCTATAATCCGGGGATCCCAGTCCGAAAAAAATCTCCTTTTCACGGACGCGGTCAGTAGCAGCGGGCCGCTTATCGCATCGGCGACAGCGAGGTATAACACAAGCAGGTCAGTGTTTGACTTTCTCAGTGTTGGTGTCTTGAAATATGTCACCATGGTAATGATATTACTCACGGTGATCGCAGCTCCCTCTAGTGAGGCGGTAACGAATAGTATATTTTGAGTTCTGAGTTCAATCAGCTCATGAGGTGCTATACGGGCAGCAGGTTCTGTGAATGATGTCATATTAACCGCACACGTAATACCGTCTCCACAAGACATGACTTTCTATTCGGAAATCTACTAATACTCCTCAGCGGAAATACACCCAGTACTGACTGTTACTTGCATTAGTTGCCATATATGTATCAATCATCAATGGGTTTGTACAATATTGATCGTTGTGACACTCGATAGTATTAAAATAACATTAAAATACGTTGCTCCCAAAATACTTTTTGGGGGTGATAATGCATCCCATATCGACATATTATGTCCTACTTTGATACCCGATAACTGGGGAAATGTCAAATGATCAAATAATATAAAAGATTGGGCCATTAGGTAAAGGGATATAAAAACATTTAATGGGCATTCATTGTATTGACTTGTTATGGGACATTATCAATGTTCTGTGAAGTCAAATGGAAAGAGTAAAAAATTAATTAATTGCATACTATTACACGCTACCATTTCCACCTACTTCATACTTCATGGGTATGCCACTGAGATAAAAATCGGATATACGACATTTGATGTCCGGCGGATCGGCAAGAGATACATATTGCTGCACACATATTGGCATCGATCTCAGGATGTCAGACACCGATGCATTATTACAATTTCAAGTGTCGATAAATAAGGATGAATATGTGATAAACTTGATGATAAAGATAACGTGAATTCGGTCAAATTTAACGACTTCGTGACCATCCATTCGTTTGTTATATAGAATTATCAGCGAATCAATAAGTCACAATACAACTGACATTTGCATCACTCAGCTTAACAAATATCTGATCATTGGTTCACTTAAAACAAAGGGCGATGTAGTTGCAATGCTTAAATGTTTATTTATTATTCGTTTGTATTCATCAATCATACATCATGAGTCCGTTTGGGAATATTCTATTCGCATTTCGCTCTCCTTCCCCACCAGGTACATTTGCAAACACAGCCGCATCTTCTGCACTCGCAACTCCCTCTTTTGCACCCGATGCTACATCCAACGCCTTTGATAGAATGAAAATGCATGCGATTATGTACAAGGGATAACATGGTATGATTGTGATACAGGTATAGAATAAGAGTGGCCCCGTAACTGCCACATCGTTGAATCATACAGCAATCATACAATGTTCACTGTACCACATTTGTTGCACAAAATATATATTCAAAGGCAAACAATGTACATTATTTTGATTTTTATTGAATAAGGGAAATTGGTTTGTTAAATCAACCACGGCACAGGTCACACACTCAGCTCCTTGGGGATGTTGCTATTACTTTGTATACCCTGATCATTAAACTACAACCGCGGAATTAAGGTGATATATGGTAACAGTTCTATGTGTTTTAAACTTACAGGAATACTGCCTCGTATCTCGCTCTACGTCATTTTCATCCTGAGGCAGTAGGTCAGCAAACCGCTCCTCCAAAATGTCATCTAACTTCTCTGAATTATTTGAAAACTACATTTAGACAATCATCAATCTGTTATTTTTAGTTAACCAACGGCTAATTTAAATGTAAATTTTTAAGGTGAAATTTGATTATTTGCATTATGCTTTTGAGGTAAGTGACTCTATATCTGTGACGAGCCATATGAATACCTGAATGTTTACCCGTTAACATAATGATCAGAATGATTTGCTTTAAATCCTAATTTGCTAGTCGATTAACGATTACCTGCATCTGAGTCAGTTAGTTCATCCCTTAATGTCTCCAGAGCGCTCCCGATAGACTCAGTCTATGAACAGATGAAACAGATAATTTAGAATGATGTATGCGAGAGACATTTAAGAATATGATAGTAGCAGTGACAGAAGATGCTTTGAATTGACGGTACTACGACGCGGTCATTCTCACCCCGATATTTAGTATTTTACTGCTTCACCGGAATTCCTTAACGAATAAATATTCACTTACCTCAAGAGCTTGAACAGCTCCGATAGCTATCAGAAAAGCGAGGCAAAGTGTCAACTTCATACTGGAGGTAGCGCCGGCTCAAGTCAATTGGTCTGCTGCGAGAACACTTCCGAAGTCAGGAACTTGTTTGTAGAGAGGTAACCATTACTAGGGCTTATATTCAATTCACAGATACTCTAATTAATGCAAGGACATAAATGAGACATATGCGTGGTTTTAAATAATGTTTCGCGACTGATAATCTGGATGAAATGTTGCTTCCAGGCACATCAGGCAATACCAAATGTCATCCCTAAACACCTGTCCACATTGAACTCAGCTACATCTAAAAATTCAACAATTCAAAAATGATGTAATCGCACGACATTTATTTGTGGCTCTCAATCGATATGGCGTCTTACCCGGTTTCTAATAATTGACAAGATCCAAATATCACAAGAATCAAGTCAGGCATTTTTTTTAAATTTCAACGCCCTTACGGGACCATATTCGCATGGCTATCAATAATGTCGAGATAGTAGATTCTGATGGTATTCATGCTTGACCGACTTTCCAATGGAGCTAATTCCTTCGACGCATCACCTTCAGCTTGGGTCAATCATATACCGGTGTATACCGGCGCTGCTACATGTATGTATTCCCTGGTCAATGTAAATATAGAATGTAGGTGTTTTCGCTCCCTCCCACGGAATATGTACAACTGACTAAGAAATAGGTCCTTCCCATAAGTCCCTGTTGAATTATTAAGATTGCGCCATCGGTGTTTTAATATCAGCATTTATCAAATGTAAAGTTTCCGTAAACTTACGTAATACATTTGCATGATCAACTTTCCTACATTATGATTTCCTTATTGCCATCATAACAAAATAACTGGATAAGAGGTTCATTTTGTAAATTTGACGGATACATGTCTGTTTTATCGCTTTTGACTTACTCCACCATTGAACAACTACATGATACAGTTCCAGACGGCTTGACGATGGCACATTAGAAACTAATTTGAAAAAAGAACAAGGTTAATATATGCGGGCACAATCTCTCAAAATCCAATGTCTAGACTGTTTGTCATTATCACATCACCGGACAGTTTCGTGAGAATGCTCTATGGAACATACATGTAACTAATTCTATCCTTGCAAGTGCAATAGTTTTCATCAAACGAACTTAGGTCATGATCATGTTCACACCTTAATTTAGGCGGCACTGTTTTGAATATAAACCATGGTAACGTTACCCTCAGTCCACAGACGTTTCTGACTTCTGAGTAGACCTAGCTGTGGCCCAAACCTGTTTGAAACCAACTACCTTCAGGATGAAATTGATACTCTGCCTGGCTTTCATTTTAGCAGTCGGAGCTGTGCATGCTCTTGAGGTAAGTTCCTTCAAATTTATTTTTATACAAGTGCAATTATGTATCGCTCATTAATACTGCAGGTTATGGGTTTCATATATGCTGTAATCATATTACTGAAGGATATCAATACGAATTTAATGTACACAAATGATATGCTTTCGATTCCAAATTCATCTGTAGACTGAGTCTATTGGTAAGGCATTGGAAACGCTGAGGGATGAACTTACTGACTCTGAAGCAGGTGAGTGCTGTTAGAATTATTCAAACCGATTGCATTTCTACATAATTCTGCTAACCATAATAAATACTTAAGAAGGTTATAAGGATTCCGTTACGTAATTCCAACTTTGCTTGTTAAATCACATGTCGACTTAAACATAATTCAGAGAAATTAGATGACATTTTGGAAGACCGTTTTGCCGACCTGCTGCCTCAAGATGAAAATGACGTAGAACGAGAGACGAGGCAATATTCCTGTATGTATCAGATTCATTACGTTTTCACTTTTTCCCCAAACATGCCTACCGTAAACAAAGAAATATATGTATTTCCGAACTAGGCGTTGGATGTAGTATCGGGTGCAAAAGAGGGAGTTGCGAGTGCAGAAGATGCGGCTGTGTTTGTAAATGTACCTGGTGGGGAAGGAGAGCGAAATGCGAATAAAAACCCAAACGACACGATGATTCATCATGGATACAAATATGTCAAGTAGCTATAATAAACAAGCATTGCAATTAACATTTGTTTTGATTCCTTTGACGTAACCTTTGGTCTGCTTCATACTATGTATTTAACCGATATAAGAAGGGCATTAAATCATAAAATAATTGTGTATAACGTACGTTAGCAAGCTTTGTCTCATTTGATGGCAATCATTCATTATTGATTGATATTCAAGTTAGAACGATAAGGGGACGAGAATTATCACGCGATGTATCTTTTTCAACTTAGATCACCCTACATCAGAGCTGCATGATACAGTTTTCATATTAATAGTCTTAAATTACTTTGAAATGAGCATATCTTTTACTAATGATTAAGATGATCGGTCGTAAATCAGGAGAATGGTATTGAAAACCAAATACATCCATGTTTTGGTATGTGTAGCCTTAGTAGACAAATGCCCTTTGGTGTATCGATCCTTAAATGGGCATCAACTGTCCCGGGTTGAAACACAGCATTCATTTAAAAAAATCTGAATGAAAGTACTAAAACGTTATCAACGAAACTGCGCAGCTATATACGAACATGCACATGATTTTGACACATTTAGGTCATAAAATGCCCTTACATACAATTGAAATCAGATTGATCTAGGGCTATATGATTATTTTTGCAATCAATAAATTGAAAGAGAAAGTGTCTCATGTTATCCTAATTACCCCCAAGTAGAATTATGCATGGATGTGTAATGTCAAATAAGGGATCTTTTGAGAGGTTAAAACATCTTGCTTACGGACCAGGGTGCACATCTGAATGTCTATAGCTTTCTTAGTATCTTAAAGAAATGAACTTCCCTTTATTTTAAACACACATTTCAACACATTACAGACCAAATCTTCCATCAGTGCCATATTAACGAGAGTTAGCGCACAAAATTATGCATCGCCTGGCTCAGCACAAAACTAAAGTCAATTTCTGTTCCTCTTTAGCACATTATAGCATACATTCATTGCGTCTACTATGACGTCACGTCATCGTGAGCACGCGCTATTTCAAATGTTCAATGTCCGTCTCATAGGTCCGTCGGACAATAAATGTCGGTTGATAAGTGATTTACGTCTTGCAATTGCATTAGAAACGTTTTAGAATCACTATTCATAAATTAATGGATATAAAATGTGATTATTTATTCCTTATTCCATTATATCTTTAAAAACGACTCATTAACACGATAATACACGGGCCCTATAAAAAGGTCGGTTCCCAACAGCAGACATCTTTAGTGTATGGATATGATCGTGATTTACTATTATTTGGCAGCTATTTGCTCTTAAAGGGCATGTCATAAAGGAGAATACACCTCCCTAAATCAAACTGTGGCCTAATATTTTATACAAGCTATATAGCAAATGTTTTAACGTTACTATGCACCATTCGTATTTGTCATTATTCAGGTATTTGACATGATGCAGATCTATATGTATGATTGTATCGAGTAGTTGTTAAATCAATATGATAATATCACTGTTAAGACGCTTTGTAGTTTCAATTTAAACGTCAGGGAGCCATGGCCGCATGTCTATATACATTCAGAATATGTTAAGTTCAAGCTTGCAGTGGTTTCTCGTCAATTAATCTTGACATTTTCTAAAATGTAGACATTCCATACAACAATGCATGGATATAGTCAGATAGTAGTAATCAAGTAACCAGAAATTGTTTATCTGCTTATAAATGCTTGTTTATTTTATATATATTATTTGTCTTCATCAATCATACATCAAGAGTCCGTTTGGGAACATACTATTCTATTCGCATTTCGCTCTCTTTCCCCACCAGGTACATTTACAAACACAGCCGCATCTTCTGCACTCACAACTCCCTCTTTTGCATCCGATGCTACATCCAACGCCTAGAATACAAAAAGAAATGTATAAGCGCAATTATTTATTGCCGAGCGGGACATCTTTTGGAGAGATATGATACAAATACTACATGCTTGTGTAGATGACGGTAAGACACATACATAGTCTATTACATTCAGAAATTGTATTTGTAACCTGTATTTATTTTTGTAAGTTGCATCCATCACCTTGGTCGATGATTTGATTTTGAAACTTACATACGATAGATATAGTGTCGATTAGAACTCCAGTATTTAACTGTAAACTTACAGGAATACTGCCTTGTTTCTCTCTCCACGTCATTTTCATCTTGAGGCAGTAGGTCTGCAAAACGGTCTTCCAAAATGTCATCTAACTTCTCTGAAATATTTTAAAACTTTGTTTAGACACTCACCAATCGGCTATTTTGAATGAAAATGTGCTATTGTAATAAATCCATCAATCCATATGCATACCTCTATGGTGTTATACACGTGTACATAATGATCAGAATGATTTGCTTTAAATACTAATTTGCTAGGCGATTAACGATTACCTGCATCTGAGTCAGTTAGTTCATCCCTCAATGTCTCCAGGGCGCTCCCGATAGACTCAGTCTATGAACAGATGAAACAGATAATTTAGAAAGATCTATGCGAGAGACAGTTTAGAAAATGATAGTAGCAGTGACAGATAGAAGATGCTTCGAATTGACGGAACTACGACGCAATCATTCCCTCTCCGCTACACTAATCACTTATATTTGGTACTTTACTGTTTCACCAGAAATCCTAGACGAATAAATATTCACTTACCTCAAGAGCTTGAACAGCTCCTATAGCTATCAGGAAAGCGAGGCAAAGTGTCAACTTCATACTGGAGGTAGCGCCGGCTCAGGTCAATTGGTCTGCTGCTTGGTTACTTCCGAAGTCAGGAACTTCTTTGTAGAGAGGTTCACTTTACCAGGGTATATATTCAATTCACAGATACTCTGATTAATGCAAGGACATGGATGTGACATACGCGTGGATTTTAATAATGTTTCGCGACTGATAATCTGGATGAAATGTTGCTCCCAGGCACATCAGGCAATACCAAATGTCATCCCCAAACACCTGTCAGCAAAATAGGTCCACATTGAACTCAGCTACATCTAAAAATTATCACAAAATCTAAATTGACCGAATTCTAAAATGATGTAATAGCACGACATTTATTTGTGGCTCTCACTCAATACGGCGCTTTCCCGGTTTCTAATAATTGACAAAATCCAAATATCACAAGCATCAAGTCAGGTACATTTTTTACAATTTCAACAACATAGAGACTATATTCGCATGACAAACAATAATGTCGAGATAGTAGATTCTGATGGCATTCATGCTTGGCCGACTTTCTAATTGAGTTAATTCCTTCAAGGCATGCCCTTCAGCTGCGGTCAATCCTATACTGTACCGGCGCTGCTACATGTATGTAGTCACTGGTCAATGTGAATATAGAATCTAGGTGTTTTCGCTCCCTCCCACAGAATATGTACAACTGACTAATAAATAGGTCCTTCCCATATGTCCCTGTATAATTATAAAGATTGTTCTAGCTATCCTTGTTAAAATTTCAACATTTATCTTTAAACTTTTTTTCTGTACATGTTCATGGTCAATTTCCCTACATTAAGATTTCCTTATTGCAATCGTAACACATTAACTAAATATTAGGTTCATTTTGTAAATGTTTTAAAGGATATGTCTGTGTTATCGCTTTTGACTTTCTCCTCTATTAAAACATCAACATAATACAGTTCAAGATGGCGGGACGATGGCACATTAGAATCTAATTTGAGAAAAGAACAAGGTTAATATATGCGGGCACAATATCACAAAATCCTATGTCTAGACTGTTTGCCATAATCACATCACCGGACAGTTTCGTGCGTATACTGTATGGTCCATACATGTATCTAATTCTATCCTGTTCGTGAACTGCAATAGTTTTCATTAAGTTCGGCGGCACTGTTTTGAATATAAACCATGGTAACGTTATCCTCAGTACAAAGAAGTTTCTGACTTCTGAGAAGATCTAGCTGTGGACCCAACCTGTTTGAAACTAGCGACATAGATGATGAAATTGACACTTTGCCTCGCTTTTATTTTAGCAGTCGGAGCTGTGCATGCTCTGGAGGTAAGTTCCTTCAAATTAATTTTTATACAAGTGCAATTATGTTTCGCTCATCAATGTTCGACTGTTCATATTAATTCTGCAGGTTATGGGTTTCATATAATTATGCTGTAATCATATTACTAAATGATAAATATAAATTCAATGTACACTCATGTTTTTCAATTGATTCCCATTTCATCTGTAGACTGAGTCTATTGGTAAGGCCTTGGAAACGCTGAGGGATGAACTTACTGACTCTGAAGCAGGTGGGTGCTGTTAGAATTATTCAAACCGATTGCATTTCTACATAATTCTGCCAACCATAATACATACTTAAGAAGGGTATACAGACAAGATACAAAAACACGTTCATGTATGCGACACGAGAGATATACATTCCATTTCATCCTTGAAATATAAATAATCGCAGATTTTCCGTTATGCATGTAAATCCAACTTTGCCTGTTTAATCACATGTCGACTTAAACATAATTCAGAGAAGTTAGATGACATTTTGGAAGACCGTTTTGCGGACCTACTGCCTCAAGATGAAAATGACGTAGAAAGAGAGACGAGGCAATATTCCTGTATGTATCAGATTCATTACGTTTTCACCTTTTCCTAAACTTGGCTACCGTAATTAAAGAATATATGTATTTCCGAACTAGGCGTTGGATGTAGCATCGGGTGCAAAAGAGGGAGTTGTGAGTGCAGAAGATGTGGCTGTGTTTGTAAATGTACCTGGTGGGGAAGGAGAGCGAAATGCGAATAAAAACCCAAACGACACGATGAATCATGATGAATACAAATATGTAAAGTAGTTATAATAAACAAGTATTGTAATCAACATTTGTTTTGATTCCTTTGTCGTAACCTTTGGTCAGATTCCTTCTAGGTATGTTACAAATATAAGAGGGGCATTTAATCATAAAATAATTGTGTATAACGTACGTTAGCAAGCTTTGTCTCACTTAACGGCAATTATCCAATATTGATTGATATTCAAGTTAGAAAGATAAGTGAACGAGAAGTATCACTTGAAGTATCACCTTCAATTTAGATCACCATATAAAAGAGCTGCATACCCCGTTATGAATTAAATAGTCTTACTGTCCTTTGAAATATATTTTGGGCATATTTTTTTCTTATGATTAAGATCATCCATCGGAAATCAGGAGAATGGTGTTGAAAACCAAATGCATGCATGTTGCAGTATGTGTAGCCTTAGTTGACAAATACCTCTTGTTGTATCGATCCTTAAATGGGCATCAAATGTCCCGGACGCAGCATTCATTTAAAGTAATCACAACGAAAGAACTTACAGGTAATAAACGAAACTATGTAAGAACATGTATATGATTTTGCCACATATTTGAAATAGAACACCCTTACCTACATTCGAAACTAGAGTAACTTAGGCCTATGTGATCTTTTTTGCAATTAATAAATTGAAAAGGAAAGTGACTCAGGTAATTATAATTACCCCTAAGTATGATTATGCATGGCTGTGTAATATCGAATAAGGGTTATTTTGAGATGTTGAAACATCTAGCTAACGGATCTGGGTGAACACCCGAAGGTCAATATTTTACTTAATATCCTAAAGAAATGCACTTCCCTTTTTTAACACACATTTCAACACATTATGGCTCTCATCTACCATCGACGCCATGATAACGAGGGTAGCGCACAGAAATGTGCATCGCTTGGATCAACACTAAACTAAAGTCAATTTCTGTTCCTCTATAGCGCATCATAGCATACACTAATTGTGTCTACTATCACGTCAGTTCCCTTTTTCAAGCACACATTTCAACACATTATGACCCTAATCTACCGTCGGTGCCATGGTAATGAAGGTAGCGCACAAAAATCTGCATCGTTTGGCTCAACTTTGTTCGTCTTTAACGCATTATAACATACATTAATTGTGACTATGACGTCACGACATCATGAGCACGCACTATTTTAAAATGTTCAAAGTCTATCTGATAGGTACGTCGGACAACATATGTCGGATGATAAGTGATTTACAACCAAATAAAAAGTGATAAACCGCACTAAAGCTATACATAGAAATTTAGAATATATATGTTCAAAAACTATTTCAGATAGTTTTCAGCGACTTATTCTCTACTTAAAGCGTTCATAATAGGAAAATCCTTCCGGGTCAAAATAGGGCCAACTATTTGCTGCGGAACAAAAATGGCATATATGCATACTAGATATAATCAACTTGGAACGGACGGATCGTAATTCAATAAGTCGTGCAAATGCAATGGATATGTTTTAAAATGACTATTTATACCGACGACTCATAAACACGCTTATAGGCTATTTTGTTGAGTTGCTAAGCGGGATGATTTTACGTGGTTACTCTAGCTTAGAGCCAAGCTGATTGATCTAATCATGTAACGAAGAGTTGTTCATCTGCTTCAATGCTAGTTTATTGCATGTATTATTTATCTTCATCGGTCATACATTATGAGGCCATTTGGGAACATTCTATTCTATTCGCATTTTGCTCTCCTTCCCCACCAGGTACATTTGCAAACACAGCCGCATCTTCTGCACTCACAGCTTCCTCTTTTGCACCCGATGCTACATCCTACACCTAGAGTTCAGGAGACGAGAATTCTATCATGTCAACACTATACATGCGTTTATTTCAGAAGAATGACTGCATGCCGCATGCATAGTTAATTACATTCGAATTATTCATATTTATCATAGGTGCATCCACTACCTTGGTCGATGGTTTGATTTGGATAGTAATTAACATACAATATATATAGTGTCGATTAGAACGTCAGTATTTTAAATACAAACGTACAAGAATACTGCCTTGTTTCTCTCTCTACGTCATTTTCATCTTGAGGCAGCAGGTCTGCAAAACGGTCTTCCAATATGTCATCTAACTTCTCTAACATATGGAAAAACATTATGTAGCCCCAAGTAACCTAATACAACCCATCAGCTGTTCTGAAATATCCGGGAACTGGTAAAAAGTTACTTTGACAATGAATTGAAATCATGATTTATAACAAACATATAATTAAATATGAAATGCAATATAGATGATACGGAAATTTTATAGTATGATACATAGTTGCAAAAGTGGGATCGAGACAGGTTCTGTGTAAAACGCTGATCTACAATTTACAGGAAATGATTACCTGCATCGGAGTCAGTTAGGTTACCCCTCAATTTCTCCAGGGCGCTACCGATGGACTCCGATATTTTGAGATATTAAATGAAGCAAACTTGTAAATGCATGATAAAATGTATTCTTTGAAAATCGGATTATATAGGCTATGAACAAAATTACATCGCTGTATCATAATATCTTTTTTATCCAAGATGCCTGATAAATAGAAAACCACTTACCTCAAGAGCTTGAACAGCTCCAATCGCTATCAGGATGGCGAGGCAAAGGGTCAGCTTCATTATTGTGGTTGATTCGTCTCAAATAAATGGATGTCTTCTGCTAGATCACTTCGGAAGTCAGGAACTTCTTGGTATGGAGAATACTTTTACCTGGTTTATATACGATTTCCAGCCATACTAATTAACGCAAGGACATGCTGGTGACATATGACTGTGATGTGATGATATTTGTGAAGATTAAGTTGATAACTTGCTCCTAGACACACTCTGAGGAAGGTTCTAAAGGACATAAAGTATCAGAGTTTCATGTTTACCGCATATTCTCAATACAGGTGAACAGTCAGGTTTGCTTTGTCCAAAAATAGTTCTTCAAATACACATTGAAGCTTAATTAACCGACTTTAACAATTGGGTTATCGGATGATATTTACCTTTGGAATAGTCAAATATGGCGTCTTAACCTGATTTTGATAGTTGACAATTTCCGCGAGCATCACAAAACTTCCATACTTTAGCCTTAAATACTTTCCCCACAGTCTTAGGGATGGAGCATATCTTCAGACATTTATACTTTATACATCAATTTTAATGATTATTATGTTGAATTCTTTTTCCAATGACAGCACAGTAACCGTACAATATGTTATAGAATAGGCGCTGCCGGTTCTGTGAGTTTGACCCGAGCTATTAAACAAAACAACGGAAGCGTATCATTTGCGACATCATGGCCTATTGCACTACGAGGAACTTATACAAAAAATATAGATATCACAAGTTGTCTTTTTCTTGTTTTGAACAATGGCAAGAATCAAATAATTTACTCCAGAAATTTAAATATATTAAACAATTATAATAGATGCGGTCATAAACTATGATAATCCAATGTCTAGACCTGATGCAAATACTTCATCTGCGGATCATAGTTTGGTCAGTGAAATTTCCTTTAAGCTATTTATTCAAAAAATAAATGTATGCTGTTTTCCATTCTGACATTCAGGAGTAATATTTCGGACTTCCGGACTTGTCCATGGTTTGTTTTGGGCTACAGTCATTTGTAAATATGCTAAACTATGTTCAGTGCTTAGACGTTTCTGACATCTTCTAAGATCAAGCTGTTGACTCTTCGATACGAGTTACCTACGTGATGATATATTCACACTTTGCATGGTTTCCCTTTTAGAGATTGGAGCTGTTTATGAGCGCTATAGGTAAATCAACGTATTTTAATACCCTACATATCTGAGGTTTAGATGTCACTAAACTAGGTTTTGTGTTAGTTAAATTCGTAACGAGCCTAAACGTTTTATATGTTCATACTTCAAATGTTTAAATCATACTATGGAAGCCAGTGACGTTACGTTGTATATCCTATGCTCGCCCCGTTGTACCATAATTAAACAAGGGTAATCACTATTGGCTCCCCTAGCAGTACCCACAAAATATGTTGCCAATCATGCATATACAGTTGTATGTTTTAAATCTATGCACACATGCAAAAAGATGGGTCTCGTAGTATTCGGCGCAAAAGGTGTAATTTTATATGTTATTAATTTGAGATAGCCAACACAAATGATGAAATTGATGTATAATGGGCTTCCCTTATATCATATTTAAAAACTCCCAATCCCCTATTATGTTGGCCGGTTATAACGACCATTGGCCGCGGAGGCGTTTCAGTATGTCTTTCCCCATCAATAATTTGTTATTGATATTGAATAATTAAAAACTGATTTTAAATGACGTGCCCTTATTTTTTCAGTATATGATTAGTGTTCGATATCAAGATCTTACCCTAAACTGACATCGCAATTATTTTCCATATTAGCGCAATTCGAATGAATCCGTGTTTAAAGTATTACCCTCAAAGTAGTAATCTGCATTTAAAGCATAAGATAGTAGTTTGAACTGATGAGTGGTAGTCGGTATGTATAGGTATAAAAAAATCAATCATAGAATCTATGCCCTCAAAGTAGTAGGCAGATCCCATCTCCACCTACGTATTAATGTATCAAGTTCTTCTCAATCAACCTGAGGAAAACTGTTTGAAATTTTTTAGACGTGGCCAATACGATTTATTTCAATTAAGAAAGGTATAGAAAATGGTAATTAGGCAACCTTCACAGCAAAGGATGAGAATCAACTAAATCAACATAATGCTGATAAAGAAAAAGTCATCTGAGTTTGGATCCATTCAACCATTGGACCTAGCTCTTTGCTTTTAATGCCAATCCACATTATGTGCATTTGATTCAAAAGGTATTCCTATATACAAGTATCTAAGTAGGCTTTAAGTTTTATAATTGGTGGATCGAGGGTATAGAGTGAATTAAAGAGGATACTGGCACAGAAAGGTTTGTTTCGATGCTGTAAGAATATCGTAGAAGGGTTCAAACAATTTGTCTATTGATCGAATTACTGATCATGCGAATAGCTATGAAACATATTGATAAATGTCTCCTTAGTTTGTGAATTAAAGATAACGACCCGGAGCCCTAATACAACGAGAGGAGCGCGCAAAAATGCGCATCGCTTGGCTCAATTAAACTATTTAGACGTTTTGGTAATGATCAATGTGTTACAAATCATTGTCTATAGTGATTTAGTCGTCTATGATGTCAAATACACGTCACATTTACGTTGTCTACACATGTCCGTCTCATAGATCTGTAGCACAACTGTCAGTTTCTAAGACAAAAAAAATCAAAAATTTGCAATGATGAATCATATTAAACAATATTTATTATGAACAGAAAATGCAGAAAATATGAACTCAAAGATATTGCCTCTGATCCATTCGGGTTCTGTATCAGTTGAGATGTTTTCCAAGTGATATATTATATCATATTCGATACACTCAATAGGCTGTGAGTGAATCATTGTCTATAGTGATTTAGTCGTCTATGATGTCAAATACACGTCACATTTACGTTGTCTACACATGTCCGTCTCATAGATCTGTAGCACAACTGTCAGTTTCTAAGACAAAAAAAATCAAAAATTTGCAATGATGAATCATATTAAACAATATTTATTATGAACAGAAAATGCAGAAAATATGAACTCAAAGATATTGCCTCTGATCCATTCGGGTTCTGTATCAGTTGAGATGTTTTCCAAGTGATATATTATATCATATTCGATACACTCAATAGGCTGTCAGATATTTCCAAGAGAAACATTTTAAAAAAATCGTCATTCGTAACAACGGTTCTTGATTCCTCACAATTTCAATTGAAACCAAAGGGCGATATAAAGGGTGATCTGGTGCCATGTATTGTCAAATATAATGGTTTAACTTTTATTAGGCCAAGTTTACGAGTATATAAGTAAATAGTAAATAAGTAATAGTAACATTTATGACGGTTTTTAATCATCTAGGGCTGCCGACAATTCGAGCTAGTTGTCTTTATATGCGTGAAATTTGGTGATATTGACTCGTAAAAAACCTTTGAATTAGAGGGCAAAGGCATCAAAATTTGGTATTGGGTGGAACATTAAATCCTGAGGATTTGGGAAATATGCTTTAGTCAGTGTACGTACGTGTGTTTATTATTTCTGCATCAGATACGTGTAAATATCAACTCTAAGACATCGTGTATTACATGCTGTCTAAAAGTGTCATTTGCCTGTATTTGTGCAGGATTAGTGTACCATTTACAATCGGGCCGAGAAACACATTTTAATGTCAAAAAGATTCGTAAAGATCCCAACATTCTATATGATGAGACAAAGCAGTCTTATCTACAGAACATGCTGATAGCATCATACATCGGTGTAACAGATGACTATTTCGTTATCTTATGACATTTTCAGATTTGCTTTATTTATCAGTTTTTCCCATTGCGGTAGTTTGACAATAAAATTTATACATGAATAACGGTATGTAAAAGAAAGGTTCCGACAATATATACATTTATGAAATTAAAATAGCATCAAGTTAAGGCAAAGGATCTAGGTAGCTATGTAGAAGTAGGTCCTGCACGTGTGAACGAATTAATGAAGTAAGGAGACGTTCCTATTTAAGGGTCGCGGATGAATCCGTACGGTGCAAATACATATCTGGCTCTGAAGCTTGACTTGCTCGAGACTATTCCTAATTCACACCGTGTGAAGCGAAGAGATGAAAGTTTCACTTTGTCTTGCAGTTCTGTGCTTGGCTATCGCAGTATCTGGGGCAAAAGCCGACATGGGAGAGGTGAGATTGTAGTTTTTGATTCGTTCTGGTTTCCTCAGGCCAGTATTTTAGAAAATTAATTTGAATAATCTGGTTGTATATATTCGTCGATTACATGTATTAGAGCCAGAGTTGTGGCATGGCATTTTTAAATACCTAATTATTTTTCAATGAATGCAGAAGCCAGATTTTTACTACCTACAACAACTAAGTGATCATTTAACAGAAGAACAGCAAGGTAAGTATTTCGATTACACATATGAATACGCTTATCACTCAGTATAATCCAATCATAAAATAGAGGCACGCCCTTTGGATAAAGTCTAGGGTTCGAAAGCGTTATCAGAATAAAGATATGAATGGGCTCACGATTGGGTTTAAAAGTTGTATATTGTATATTGAATTTAGTTACGTATAGTCGTTGCACAACCCTTTATATTTAAATCTTAAAGATGAATTAGATGACATTATCGAAGCTGGTCTTAGTGTCCTATATCCCGATCATGTGGATGCCGATCATACAGGTGACAGTACTGAGAGACCAGAGTCCTGTAAGTCATACATCTAAAATAGTATTTGTATATTGACTGTGGTTACTGTCAGACACAATTTATATTCGAAAATTATATCGACTAGCGATCATTGTGTTCAATCGCGGTGTGTCAACAAATTTAAATTACGCTAGCTCTCCATTTCAAATCTATATGTAATAGTTTTCAAGGTGAATGCCTCATTTTGCACATCTTTTTAATTTCTTAAGAAACATTATTTGAAACAAATAACTTACTGCATAATATACTTATTTCGGAATGTTATGCTACCAGGTGGATGCTCGATTAACTGCAAGAAAGGAAACTGCAGATGCACTAGTTGCGGATGCAAATGCAAATGTTCCCCGTTAGGAAAACCAGGATGCAAGGTGTGATAAATCACTACATTTTGCTCAGACCGGAAGACGATGCTGTCAATTCTAAACACATATTGTAGTTGTAAAATAAATCACATGCTCGTATGCGCTTACGCATTCGGATTTTCCTTATTTTGGTTGAAACTTTCTTCTAAATATGTTGACAGTCACCACTAAATTATAAAGTAGCCATAATTTGAATCGATCGTATACAGATATACGCATAAATGTATTGACATCTAAACAAAAATCGTACTCGAGGGTGTCACGTACAGTCAATACATTGCCCTGTGATAAGAGTTACTATAAATAGTCATGAACAAATGAACACGTTGAATAATCATTTCCAAATTATAATTGTTTTAAGTACACGGCTGCGGCATAGTAGATTGTCCCTGTTTTCTTTGAGTGATAATTTTCAAATTATGTGTTGGTGCATATAAAGCGATATTTAGCTGGCTATTCATTTCGTTATGACCAGAAGTTAAAGGCATCAAGCTTCACATGCAGCCTCCTCATCCGCAGCCTCGCCTGCATCCTCCTCTATATCAGGGATAAAGCGGGAGTCCTTACAGCGGAAACGCTTCTCCCATAAATCACACTCACCCAAATATACCTCCCCCTGCTCTCCCCTCGCTCTCCTTGCCTCACACCGCAAAAGGAAGATACCTCACCCAACCAAGAGTATAAATGTGGAGGTTGCCGCTGTTTTGCGGGATCCCTCTGTCCCGGACCGAGGTCTCGGGTTTTCGTCTCCCCGGCTTTAGAGCCGATTCCATGCCAGGTATGTTAGAGGCGGAGAGCGCGACTCTCCGAGGGCGATTCGTTCCTCAGGAGATAAATCATGCCGAGGATCACCCGCTTTACTGAATCAGCTCCCCCCGCAAGCAATAATCGATAGCATGCCGAACGATATACTTGCATTAAGTACATGCATATTTTTGTATTCACTTAAATTGACTTTCATTCAATTCATGATTAATGTTTAGACGGATGCGAGATTGGCCGGAAGAAAGGAAGCTGTAGCTGTAACAGTTTCGGATGCAAGTGAAATGTCCTACTTTGGCGTAACGCGCCAGATGCTAGCTATAGGTGACCATATTAAAGCGGTCCATAAACACTATTATACTGTTTCATCAAAGACTTAATTACACATTCCTTAGAGGCTGAACACCTGTAGATTCTAATGGTAGGTGACATAACTCCTGAAACCATCAATTATTTTGTCTCTGCTACACGAGATGCTAAACTGAATGATAGATAGATTATACTTCTCGTGTAGAACAAAGCGTATGCCTAATTCTGAAAACAGGATGACTTAATTTGAAAAAAGTCCGCATTTTTCATCACGTCAACTGATACAGTGAATTGTGTCTCTTTTATTATGTTTTAACAAACGTGTTTATAAGTGAATGCATACAACACATGAATATGCACGCGCAGCTTCACAGGAAATGTGTTTTATTTAGAGTATACATTTGAAAACTTGAAGTGTCTAGACAATCTGCAAATATCAGAGTGTTGTAGTAGATAACAAAAAGCTGTTTTAATTTACAGAACATGGTCTGTTTTTGTCATATACGCTGATATTTATCCTGTTTTTATTTTCTAATAATCTGACATTTACGTGCTATAGTGCACGCATTGTGATTGCATTCAATAATTCAAAATCAAGCACATCCACGAAAGGCTATACCACTGTAATGGGATTACGTATGAATTTCGAAACAATCTGAAAAGAGCAGAATATACATTTTAAAATAGAGGCTCAGCGAATCAGTCAAGGTTACGCTGAAGACGTTATCATGCACGATTTGTCACGCATGTCAAACATGAGGACATTAACCGACTGACAATATAAACCAATCTTAGCAACAAACAAGTAAAACAAACAATCTAAAGTTATTATCATGAGCAGCCATACCAGCACACCAACAGATTTACATTAGCATACACACACTCCAATCAATTAACAAAGCTGTATAAGTTCCATCGCGTACATAGTGTTCTCTGTACTAGATAATCAATTTAATACTAGTAGTGTGTTCAACTTCGCACCTCCTTCGTATCTCGATCTTCTCTCTTAATATGCTGTTAGTTATAGTTTCGAATAAGGTAGGCCCCAACTGTTTCTCGACGTTTTTTTCGACCTTTTCTTTTTTCGGTTTTCGAAAGTGGCACGGCCCTTTCTTTTTATTTCATCTCAGAGGTGGTTCGGGAGGGCGGCTTTTTTTTGCGCCATTAACAATACAACCACCATTTGCTATATCATAGTAAAATTACAGACCGCAGTGATTTAAGCTATCGAAAACACAGTCATCTATTTCGTCGGCATCTGGACCGATCAACACATTCCCAGTGACAACCGCGTTGTGTTTCGAGTTACCATTTAATATTAGCTGATATTCTACAGAACGAACTGAAGCATCTGAAGGGAAACAATTAGAATCATACCGACTTATGCTGTCGTTCAGCAGCGCATATTGATCGCCTACCGTCGGTCTATAGCCACCAGTTGTGCTGCGTTGTCCATTTTCATTATCGTTCGTGTTGATTGTAGATTTTTTCATATTTTGTGAGGTTATTGACATTGAAATGTCTTCTTTGGTAGCTCTGACTCTGCTAGTTGTGGTATCTCTTTTAAGAGATGTGTCATACCTTGTGGATGAAACTGAAGCATCTATAGTCGTGACCATATCTTCTGTTGTGTCATTAGTGGACAGATAGTTCACTGTGGTGGAGTCAGCTGATGAGGAAATTGAAGTGTTCATTTTCATAATACCGGCCGTTCCATCTTGATCGATCGAAGGACGTGCTATTCGGGATACCTGGGGTGCTTGCCCGACTGATGGTATAACTGGAAGTATAAGTTCATCATGCGTTGTGGGGTCTTGCGAGGGTTGATTACTTGAGTGTGGGTTGTGTCGTGGTTGTTGAGTGGTTGTTTGGTTCTGAGATGATGTCTGAGTAGTATCCGGTTCTGCAAAAACTATACACACAAATAAAGCTAAGAAGTGCCTAATGAATTAAAGGTGTACATTGAGCAATATAGGAAAATTCGAATACTATGAACACTTCTATGTAGTGATTTTCACCGGGCTGTGCAACCAGATATTCTTCAGACGTGAAAGGCACACCGGTCTCGCATGGACAATATATTCTCTTAATAGCTCTTAATGGTTGATAGGTCGAATAACGTGTATCCTGGATCTGCTCTGTATTCCACATATCCGTAAAACAGGTTTACAGTTTTGTTAGTGTTAGTAACATAGGGCGCTGCTGCACAGCCACTCGTAGCATCAGCTATAATATATATCAGTAGATATCCATAAGGTATTGCGTAAAAAGACAGAATTGAGTGTGATTGGTTCGTTGTTACCTGTCGGCCTTCCACAAATGGCATCATTTACACTAGATAAGGTGCACGCATCTGTGTACAGTCCAGTCTCGCCAGTGCTGACACACTGCGTATATCTTGCGACCGAATCCCAACTTCCATCGGTAATCAATGGCTGACCATCTGTGCACGTGAGTGAGCCAGTGTTTCCGTACTCCTTACAACCGATCCATGTATAGGCTGGCCTTCAAACATAAAGTATAAGCACGCGAGTCAAAAGATAGACGTAGCCGTACGATAAAAAATATAATCATTTAAGCATGTGGTATTTCCTTATTCTTCTGCAAAATTAATTCACCATCCTCCTATGAGAGAATTGACCGCTGATATCACGTTACTAAACTCTACTGATGTGCGTGGAATCGGCAGATATCCGCCCGAACCATAACAATCATCCGACTTGGATTGCCAAGTGTTTTTCTCATTAGGAGGGTCAAAATATTCTACACAAATGGAATTGCGAACTGTAAATATGAGGAAAAAATCATGTATAATACATCTACTTAGTATAAAATTGTATAATCATGGTGTCGATTATCACCAAGTAGAATACCAACGACGCTAAATCAGAATCCAGGACTGCTTAATGAATTTAGGATTATATGGCCAGTTGAATCAACGGACCGCAATCCTAAGTGTGTCAGCAGAGTAAAATACAGTATGGCCAGTGGAGTGAAGTTAAAGTTTGTGATACCTTGAAATATTTAATCGTTTTATCAAAACAAGAATGTAAAGAATATTGGTAAGCATACCCCTACAATCTCGTTGGCGATAAGTTGTTTGAGGTGCTAAGCAAGCTGTCCCAACGTTTCCTATAGCACATACGTTGACAGAGTTGTCGTATTGAAATGCCCTATGTGAACAATCATCAGTTAGCTCATAATTTATGATCAACACTGTAGTATTTTCCACTTTGTCCATGTCATTGAGTGGCCTGTCACCCATCTGTATGATCCCATTGTGTGTAATTGAGATAATCCTATCCAGATTTCCTCGGAAAACCTATTTTATGTAATATTTGAAAAAATCCAAAATCTAAACTATTGATTGTACGTCTCGTGAGAAATCCATTTTTTCAAAAGGTATGCTATCTCGTTTACACTGACAATGAATATATTCTCCTGATGCTATCTATATATCTCCCAAATGCGGGAGTTCTACGCTGAGTCGGCGGATTCTGAGTCGACAGAAGCCGTTAATTTTCGATTTTGTACCCGGTGGGCACAATTAAAAGTTTGACAAAGCGTCAGAATGTGAAATTTGCCGAACATTTGTAACTGGGTCACAAAACCGGGTCACACATGCGGGCCAACTGGGTCACACAAGTTCGTTTGTGTACCGGAGAGGGAGAGAGGCCGAGAGGGGGAGAGGGGGAGAGAGGGAAGGAGGGATAGAGAGGGGGAGAGAGGCGTAAGGGGGGAGAGTGAGAGAGGGAAGGAGGGATAGAGAGAGGGAGATAGGCGGAGACACGCGGCGAGACGCGGAGAGACGGACAGACGAAGAGAGGGAGAGAGGGGGAAGGAGGCGGAGAGGGGGAGAGCACTAATTCCAATAGTTACTAGCAATACCCGGAGCGCGGGTAACGACAGCTAGTAATAATAATTTAACCATTACGACCAGTTAATATCATCTCACTATCATTATCATCAAATCGGACGGAAATTCGATACTAGCCTTCCTAAAAAAAAAAACGCATGTCATATCCGATTCCAAATCCCTAGTTAAAATACCCCCCCCCCCCCCCTCCCCATTGTAGAGTCGCCCACTTAAGCGACATTTGAACAACCCAAATATACTATTTTAGCAAGACAATCTCTGTTAATTGGTGGTCAAACAAGAAAAATTGCAATTAGTAATTTGCGCAGCACAACCGTACCGTGCTAGGAAAGTTTGTTTAGCCGTTAGTACCAAGTGCTCAACTATATGCAATTATGTCATCAATTTGGACAGTCAGATATTGAAAGCTCGATGCCATTGTGTCTCTAGACATAGCATTAAAAGCCTTTGAATTGAGTCTTCGACGATAGTAACAGTTTCTATCAATCGTTGTAGATTGTCTTGAATAAGTCGACGATCAAATGTAAGAATAATGTACTGGTTCATACTTGTAAAGACCACTCAAAGTACCTACCCAAAAACGTTACCGAGCCATGCATGTTGAGATTGATTATGAAAGACTGCAAGTATTAAACCAGCATCCCAGCAACTCTGATAAGCGTCTGTCCATATGCTCTTAGTAGATTGATGTTCATAACATATTCCAGTAGTGGAATCACAATATGGTTAACATGTCATCGACGTCACCTAAAAGGAAATATGTTTTGAAAAGCACAATACGGGATCAAACCTTTGGTTTAAAGTACGAGTCGTAAAATTAAAAACTAACCAGAGTGGTGAATAATACCAATCGCAACATCATATCACAAATTCATTAAAGAATGATGTCGTGTATCAGAAGGCAGATTGGGTCTGATGAAAGTCCTAAATGCTGCTGAAATGCAAACTTACTGCAACACATCTGACATATTAACATATTTCGGCTCTGGGGCATCCAAAAGCAGAGTGGTTTCATCAAGTCTGAAAAGACTCTATTCAAACCATTTGCAGCAACTCGATACAGCAAATAAGAAGACGATTGTCAGAGTAACATATTGACTGGGGAAGTGCTCGACACAATTCCGGCGAATTGGTAATCTTAGTCTCGGTAATGTGCGCAAAGTAATTGTTTTATATAAACGCTTGTACAATGTCACGTAGTTGGTGCCGCGATCTATTGTGGCAAACAATTCACATGAATAAGAAGTCAAATATGTTTTAACTTACATAACCAAAGAAGTGATAACACACACAAATATCAAGCATTCACTATATAAATGATATCGCCACTTCAATACATAGAACATGTCATTTCCCTATTTATTTCTGAATGTAGGTGATTGCTCTCCCTACCTTTCTAGGAAAGAAACTGCATAATTCATAATTGCGGATCAATATTTATAACGGTAACTTTGGGAAAAAGTGACAAATGCTAGTAAGATCAACTAATAAATTATATTCGTTCGCTCGAACAAACGATAATCATTCGATAATCAAACATAACCTAATCTGGATCAGATATGCATGACCACTGTAATATAAATATGCGTTTTAGAAGCAATGAACACTAAACAAATTCCAATAGCTTCTCCAAAACAATCTGAACAATAATGCTCCAATTTCACTTATAAATGCACACATATCAATGACCTTAGAAGGTGGTTAAAGGGAATTGTTTCATGTGATACTAAATACTCTCTTGATTGTCGTCACACCCGTTTATGACCCGCCTCACTGAATGCTTTGTAAGATTAACCACGGAGCGATCTAGGCATCAACGATTATATAGGCGATGCAATGAGTAGTGCCGATGGCAACATTGTATGCCACGCATTGTCGTTTGGTGAATACAGACGAAAATTACTGCTGCGAAAATATGTACTTTTTGTGTACTCCTTCAAAACATTTTTTTTGTATGCATTCTGTGTACTTGTGCTGTAGAATATGACCTCCTAGACACTGAATTTCGTATCTCCCTACCCGTGAAAATCTGTGTCCACTCTATGAAATATTGCCTCCCTCCATGAAAATAAGCGTCTTATGAGATTTGGACAACTATAGTTGCCCATGAAATTTCAACAACTGTAGTTGTTCAAATCTCATGGGGGACAGCTGTGAGATCTGAACAACTATGGATAACCAACATAAATTTCTACTACTTCAAATGTTGTGCAAATGAGTAATCAATGGAAAAGTAGTATAACTAAGTTAAAGAGCAGAAAAAAAGGGCCATCTTTCAGAGGGGGTGTAGTTGCAAAAGCAAAATTCTTTAGTTGCTCAAATTAGACAGGTTGCAGTAGTGACATTTAGACAACCATGGAATACCAACAGATATCATTAGGGGTTCATGTGGTGTAAGTTAGTAATATATAGAGAATAAGTACTGCTGGGTCTAACAGTTAATAGAAAGAAAAAAAAGGTCATTAACTCAATGATCATTCTGATGGGGGTGAAGGTTACTGGACTAGATTCATGAAATACCTAGTATATTCATTACTGGAATTCAGAAAACTCTGGGATAGACTTAGGCCATATAAAATTAATAAGTTATTTCTTAGGCCCCGCCGGCATGGGCCTGAGACCCCCGATTGTATGGGCCTGAGACCCCCGCCCCACTATTTTTATTAAAGATATCATTAAAAAACTGGTTCCCCTAATTTGTGAAATAACAATAAAAACAAAAAATTGCCCACCACTTCTCCCCCCCCAAAAAAAATGCCGTCTCCTATTTATCATTGAAAAAAAAAGGAGAATTATAATAATATCCTCCAAGGGCTTATACCAAAAAAAAACCCTCAAATGCTTAAAACCCTTTAAATGGGCTAGATATTTCAAAAAATAGATATACAAAGGCACCTGCCGTCCCCCTTAATTCTCTAACTTGCCGCCAACCAAAAACAACAAATACCCTGGCACAACCCCACCCCACCCCCCATCAAAAACAAACCCTGCCACCTCTTCCTTGGTTAAAAAACAACAAAGTCAAAACTTGAACTGTCGCCCGCACTCCATCTGAATTGCTTGAGAAAGATTTTTTTTTATTAAATAATTTTAATCTATGGGGCCTAAATATGCTTGTGTGGCATTTTACCAATTGAATCTAGTTGCTACTGCTAAGTAGTGAATGGTTGGCTGCTCGCTGGAAACTTGCCGGACACAAAATTTCACGGGTAGGCCGTGAAATTTGAACAATGTTGTCCATATTTCGCGGTTTGGGACACACTCAATCATTTTTGCTGTGCCTGTGTAATTTGGACAACGTTGTTCAAATTCCACGGCCTACCAGTGAAATATTGTGTCCGATCCGTGAAAATTGAACAACGTTGTCCAAATTTCACAGGGACAGCAAAATTACATGCGACATACTTATCTAAATGTTTTATAATATTCTGTCGAATTCCTAGTATTAGTAACTAAGAATGAAACTTGATACAGACACACTGCGCACGGTACACGTATGTATATATATGTATGATATCAATGTGTTCTTCTTGAAATGCGGATCATGTTAAGCAACTTACAATGCATTGTTGCGATAGGTCCTTGCATAAGTTTATTTGCAACTCAAGAACGCTTGTTTGGTGCTAGCTGCTTCTAAAATGAGGATACCAACGTGTCATCGAAATGGTTTATGTAGATAATATCAATCACGATAAATTTCCCCAACCCACGCCATTAATTACTTCTGTGCGGTCTTTCATTTATCGTCATAACAAATCCCACCACAGAATTACACTTCTGCTATTTATGAATCATCATATACATAGATTGGATGGTCGCTGACATATTTGAAACACCCAATGTCTCGAATTGTAACAGCTGTTTTTTTTAACTTACTTTCCGTAAATTTATTTTTATTATCAAACAATGAAATACATGCAGCTCATAAGTTTGAAGATATCTAGCTTAGTATATAAATAAAGTAAGTTAATCTGGCGATCAATTTAAATGCACATTATATCTAATTATTTGTGGCACAGGTGTCAGATTGTATTACATTCAAAACCAATTTACTGTGTTCTCTTTTTATAAATTTACAGTTTTGTCATATAGTGTCACAAATCATAATAATAATTGATTAAATCTTTTCATTCCATGAACATACTGCTTCCCTTTTCCAATGAGCAATCATCGTTTTTAATCTTGGGTAAATAATCAATGTAACAGCTTGTTTTGCAGAATCGATAACTATATTTGATTTTACAGAGTATTAATGTTCTGAACATTATAGGATCCGAGAGTACAACATACCACACTGATCTAGATCGATACCTCTCCACGTTAGCGATGGATGTACTTGTAAAATGTCTTGGTGACTAAGAATAGGGGACGACATGAGATACTATATGTAATGTCACAAGGATTCAAATTCTAAAATGCGCTGGCATATCAAAACCTTGATAACCTTTAATCTAGGCCTCGCAATAGGATTACTCGTATGTTTTTTCAATTTTGGTGATAGCTGGAAATACATAACAAGTTCTACAAAAACACACTTAAACGATTTACAGGACGTCAATAAAGATCTATCAAGCTCCAGAATCGGCACAACAATATCATCTGGTATAGTAGCAGCATTTTCCTAAAATAGGGACATTCG
>JAXGGS010601911.1:0-10181 GCA_035585475.1 Armandia brevis | reverse complement strand
TTTCGCGCTTTACCCAATGAATAGAGGGGGGCGGGGGGTCTCAGGCCCATGCGGGCGGGGCCTGAGAAACAACTTATTAATTTGATATGGCCTTACATCGACAGCATTGACTCTATCACTCTGAGTCTTTATCTCAAAATTATTCCGAGGTATAGAATAAAAATAAACTTGAAGGCCATAGTCATGATGACGATAGCATGTATATTTCTGAAAGAGATTCGCGAAGATCCCTTAGTGCGGGTGTACGTGGTTGTTTTGTTGTATTTGAAATCCGCCTCCTTGGAAAGCTTTCACAGATTAATGACCGAGTGTGAGTCTACCTGACGATAAGTCGGACAAATCGTCTGCAATAACTTTGACAAATACATGTTAATATTCCCGATCAATAAGCTCCGTGCCTGTGTAAATATCAACAGGTTAGGCAGCTCGCATACACCAACAAGACTTGTTTATGATACACTCACAGCAGGTTACGTCTTAAACCTAAGGGCACGCGCTTCACGTGTGTTGGTGTATACATACATGTACATGTAGCTGTATTATATTCTTACTGAGCTGAATTGATCATCAATTAAACAACCAACAAGAAACATGACATACCTGCTTAAACACAGGTCATGATCGATTTGGGAGGCTTGATCACATTTGATGACGTATTCATATAAATATTCAAGTAATGATAACAATGTCCACTAATGCACGCGTTTCATGCCTTTTCCAAACTATTGTCACCAATTTAGAAACGTCATTTTTACAAGTACGTTTAGTTGTTAGCTGTCAGTATATGACACATGAATACCGGGGCCTCTAATTATCTGGATGTACAAACGTACATCATATCCCATTTTAAATATGCGGCTCATTGGAAGCGTTAACTAACATATTGTAAGCTCGAATGTTAGGGACACTTAGGGACATCAATGTGTCTATAGATACAATTTGGGATACGCGAACATCATATAGAACTGTGACTATTGTATCGGCACCATTGAAACTCCTCCTATAACTCATTAGAACTGTGACATTCACCAACTCCCAGTGTAAAATCATTACCCATTAAAACCCAGCGCCTGTAATTGATTTTACCTGGGCTGGGCGCTGATAAAAAGTGAGACATTTACATTCGCCGTTACACATACACAAAACCGATACACTGTGGATTCCAGGTTTAAATAGATGTGCGTGTCCTCTCTGTAAGGTTCCGCCACTCTAGGGCACTGTCCCACTCGTAGAGCGAGATCGATACCGCTGCTCCGCGAGTTATGGGGCCTCGACACCGTCTGCTCCGTAACTGCGAATTGATGAGTGAGAGATCTGACACGAGTTGTCCCAGTTATCGGTTGTTTATGTTTTGTTTGGCAGCAGTCCATCAGACAGCAGTGGAGGATACCACCGTGTGAAGGTGATCAGTTTGTAACCACCTAGATATTACTAGCACGCAGATATTGACGGATGAGCTATCACCTATCGCTCTGACCAGCATCGACTCCTGGCCTGTGAGGTACGTCCCACACAGATGCTGAGGTGAGCGCATCGAGAGAGTAATTAGTATCCGCATAACCAATACGATAACACATACTTGAGTTCATAAAACGGTAGCGATTTTCGTGAGCGTTGTCATCTTGCATGTACGTGTATAATTAGCAGAGTCAGGCCCCAAATTGTTCTATGCATATACACATGTATACATGGATGTTAGATGAATATGCCATATCGCTGAGTATGACATTTTACGTATAGGACCCGATATGAAATTAGCCCTCCCATCGTTCTGTTTGATTAGCTGAAATAATTATTGATCCAATCATCCACTGGCAAGTGGTTGGTGAATATATGCAACACATCTGTTAGGTAACCGGCTCTTTCATCGGCCCCCGTTACCCGGACAACCCCTTCCCACCACACATGTACCTCCTACAATCTCCCAGCCTCCTTGTGATGTATCCACGCATCATTATACTCATTGATTAATATTCCTATATGCATGTACATGTGATTATTAGAACTGATGATTATAACTTATCAGACATAAATCACGTAAGACATGGGCTTCCGTGTACACTCAATTTACATAATTATGTTTCATATTTTCTTTCAGATATATTCAACTATAAATATTAAATGGGTCACGAGCAGAGCAAGGGTTTGACCCAGACCGACATAGACGAATTAAAGCAGAACACAAACTTCAGTCATGGAGAAATTCAAGATTGGTAAGTCAACTAATTATTGTGTGAATTCTCAATGCATTTTTTTCAATATTTTGTAAACATACACCAAATTTATAACAGCATTTTGAGTTATGTTTCAGCATAATGTTGATTACGATTCTTTTCAAACTATGCGTATGAAATTGGTACGCAATATTCTAAAGTTCTACTGAATATGTTGATGATGCATGTTCTAAGCTCGTTACCGGCAAAAAGTTGTCGCGCCACATTTATACTGTTTTTATATTAAAGAGGTATGATGAGTTTGAATAAGTATACCTGTCCTTTATGATATAAGTGAATGTATAATGTATGATTGGGTTTTAGGTATGATAAATTTCACGCCGACTATCCGGAGGGAGTTATAAGCAAGGAAGGATTTGTCCACATGTACCAGCAGATGTTCCCGCAAACCTCTTCCCGAGAATTCGCAGAACACGTGTTCAGGTAAGGATTTAAAATTACACGCATTGTTGTCTTACATACGATAGTATACACTAATCAAATTATCTCATTCACCTAAGTATTACATTGGATGTTTCCTGATATGTATCTACATTACTGTGATCTGTAAAACAAGGTTGTTCATTCCGCACAAATAGTTATGCGTCAACAAATGTTAAAGAAGCAATGTGTACATTCTATAAATATGAGCATGTACTTTTCTTAAACGAATATTACCCTATCCTGCTATAATGTCGATTCTTGATTTAATATCTAACGATTTGCACTGTAACTACCATTTAGTAAGTGAAAATCAGTAAATCGATCGCAAATTGATAATGTTCCCCATCTTTCTCCCCTTCTCAGAGCATACGACGCAGACGGTAACGGGGAGATCGACTTTCACGAGTTTCTGGCCACCCTCAGTGTGGCTTCCCGAGGTAATGTGGACGAGAAGCTGGAGTGGGCATTCAGCATGTACGATATAGACAAGAACGGTTCCGTGTCCAGGGCAGAGGCCATACAGATCATATCAGTGAGTTATAATTATATAGTGGGCCTTCAACATGCGATAAGTGTGGTTCCTGGTCCAGGTATAAGTTATTATACGAATCATAAAGGGAGGTTTATTCATATCATTAAATTGATTAGAATTACAGCTACATAAACAACAACAAACTTCTCAGTATAATGATGGTATATTCATTAATCCAATGATGTTAACGATATTGTGAGGACAACATAGGTTTATGACTAATTTATAGTAAAGGCATATGCACATAATCTATTGTATTGTTTTTTGATTTGGCTGTTTTCATGAGCGGGTATTTAATAATTTATTCGTGATTAGCAGCTTGATTGAAAATAACGGATGAATTTCCACGTTAATGGGGGCTGGTGTATTGAATTTAAATACATAATAATGATAATTGACGATTGTATCTTATTTCGCAGGCTATTTACAAGATGCGAGGGGAGCCGAGAGCCCGAGACAAAGCCGAGCAAACCGCTCTGGAACTCTTCATGATTCTCGATAAAAACAAGGATGACTCTTTATCAAAGAAAGAATTCATTCATGCCGCCAAACACTCGACGTCCGTGAGAGATCTGCTCACCAAATCATAAATACAAACTCTCTCCCTCTTAACACAGGAGCTACATGTATCGCAGAGATTCACCAGCGATATTATTAAGAACCACTCTTTAAACAAAGGACATCCATGTTGGACGGAATACTGCTCGCGAAATCATGGGTTACTACCCACCAATCCGTATACTGCTTCACTGGCGCTACTTACGTCAGAGTTCGCTAATTTCATAGACCGATGCTCGCCCAACATTCCGACTTCCGTCAGGCAACTAACTACTCATCAGAGCATAGATAACTACTCAACAAACGCATAGACATCCGTCAGATCTTCTACCCATCGAATCATGAATCACTGCAACATTCCTAAGGAAAGCTATTTGCGGTGACACGTGTCGCGTTCGAGTTATTACATTTGTGTCAAATGCAACGCGCGGGCCCATGCTCAATAGATTCAAAGTGTATCGGATTTCGTCGGGGAAACAAACAATAGTTATGGGAATATTATCATATAGTATACATAGGTGATCATCAACCTGGGTTAACCGATAGTTCAAAGCTTTTTATATGTTCATATGAAATAATATTCAATCTAAATACTACTTGGCACTACTTGGATTTTTCCTGCAATCTAAGTCTAGGTTATGGACAGCTATCCATCAGTAGACGTAAGCGTGTTATAGAAATTAACTCGTATAAATTTAATTGCTGTACATTAATGACCATGTGCCCTTATACTAAAAGTAGCTACAAACTTGCAACAAGTTTACTTTTTGCTTTTAATTCATATTGACGACCGTTAAATGCCTTATAACGTGATGCATTAAGAAACACAGTTCGTCAAATCATAAGCTTGGACCATAATATACAGTCCATTTTGTGTTCTCATAGGACTAGTAGCTATAATAATGAATATTCAAGATAGTTGTAAATAATAATTTCTAACGGTGCTTGATTCATCAATCAGATGTATGGACATTAATCATATTAAAGTCATGGTCAAGCTTTAGATTAATCATAGCTATTGCACGTATATATTTGTATTATTTTTATTATTCAGAGAAGCCTTTTGGGTACTCATGTCATTACCAGCCATATATTGGTACTCAAGTTAAATGTATCTACGATTTAAATGTTTAATAAACTGATATCCAAATGTGTTAAGTCAGTTTTATTTAGATACAAAATGTACACGTTGTGTGTACGCATTAAGAACAACTTGCATCAATTTAGTAATGGAAATAATACCTGATCATTAAGATTATGAAAACTGGAAGCTGATGTATGGTAGGATGTATATACTTAGATATTCGTAGAGATGGTTCCAACTCAGTAAATTAGTGCAGAAAGTAGTATTTGTTATTAATGCACTGTTTTAGAGTTTAGCTTGCTGCTTAAGTGACTCTATCGCGAGGTTGGCTGCATGTTTGCTGCATCCCCAGCCTAGCGCGATCCCGTTACCACCATGCCCGTAGTTGTGAACCACCTTAAACAAAACAATGTCGGGGGATCAAAATTAAGCACAAGTAATTCGGCATTATCACATTTGTTTATAACATATATTCTATATATTCGCTTCCAGTGTCATTCCTCATTATTTCTCATAAGTTATGGCAATATTTGTTCTTCAACTGATGTCAATTATCAGTATTGTGACAAAGTGAATAACTTTATCTTAAATTGGAAATTGGATGTACGACCCCGATGCAAATTATGTCATAAATCCCCGTGCATGAATCCAGGATATGGAATTAATGATTATTGTATAAAATTAATGATTTCGCCCTCAGATAAGCTCTAATTGCCATATATTATGTTAATACCTTTAGATTATGTCCGTCGATGTTTAAAGTTTCCGCCTCGACTCTGACTGGGGTTCTGAGGGGCCTGATGCCGATCCACTGCCACAGCCACCGGGCCCCCTGTAATAATAGGTAACTATTATTATATTAAGGTGCAAATTCCTAATACGTAATTCAAGGCTGTTAAGTTGTCAATGACTGAAGAAAAAGTATCAAACGTTCAAAACTATGAGCGAGATACGTCAGACGAATTATGGCTAGGGATGTCATTAGTATAATTAAGTTATAACGGAAAAATATGTTCGAAACCTGTGTTTATATATTAAAAAAGCTGTACTCAGGTACAGACTAATTATGTTGTCAGAAGTAGAACCTGTTTAGACGTAAAATAATCCCAAGCAAAAGTGATCAACATGTTAACATATACATGTATATCTTATTTACAAAACGTACATTTTTCCCATGCTGTTACTTCCAAACATGGCTGTATCACAGGATTATATCAAATAACAACTATATTATGTTTTATCCGATTTACAAATAAATACCTCTCATGTCCTGAATATTGTACGTCTAAAGCATTATAACTTTAGGCATTATGTTGTCTTCATTGGAATGCGGCATATGTTTATAACTAATTCGCTTACCTTTAAGCTGGGTATATATGAGCAGGCCCGTTCCCATATCTCTTTAGCATCCTCTGGTCTCGGTTCCATGCTGAAATCGCCAGCTTTCCTTGTCCCCCCGACAGTCGTCGATTCTTGTCTGACCATCAGATAAATTAATACAGTATATGGCTCTGTTTTATCGAAATTCAATGCGATGGGAAATTTCATATAACGCGGGTCTGCCATGTCTTCGATTACATATGCGTGGTGTTATGTATAACGCGGGCCAAAGGTGACCAATATGAGTATAAGGCAAATATGCACAACACGGTTCAAGGGATCAAGATCCCCGGTAACCGAAATATACTGGTCTACTGTATTTATAATGAGACACTAATATTGACAGAAAAAAAGGAAAGATGACAACAGATAATTAGGAAATAAATTCACTAAGCTAATATTAAAGTTATATTCATCAGTACCCCGGTAAAATCCACGTGTTTTTGTTGACGTACATCGCCTGTTTCAACCAGGGTGCGTGAACTCTCAACATGTGACCTCTGGTGGGTGTGAAGGTCGTGTCATTGAACAGCGTCCTAGCTCCCAGCCCAGAGCAGTTCACAAGTAGGTCACATTCGCCAACAAACTGGAAGTAACATGGGAAAAAGTTGGATATTGTTAGATTGCCGCCAAAAGGTCCAGCCTTATCACTATAAGACTACAATTATAAAATCACCTCAGAAATATTCTTTACTGTTCTTGTTTGTATGATTCCACCTTTCCTCTCAAATCTGCAAACAAGAACAATTACATCAACTTACCAATTATACATGTATATAATCAAATCATAACTTTCTATTTGATTGAGGAATACAAATATCAGTTTATCACCAAGTGCCTACCTGTCCATTAGGTATGGCAAATAGAAACGCCCTTCTACAAGTAGGGTTGTGTATTTTTGGCCGGATCTGGAAATGAGTATTCGATAAATCAAACTGAGTAATCTATACGCATCGGAAACTAAATACGTACCACCAAAGGAAATATTTAACAATTCTTTAAATAATTCCATCTACAATTTAATATATTATAATCATGGAGCAACCATTGAACAGATAGATTCTGAGCGACTGTAAGTCTTACGTTACATTCTGTAAACCATTGAATTGTCTCTGACATTGCTTTAACTCCTCCACCGAGAGATCCTTATAGTCGTAGGTAAACTCTTTAAATATGCTATCCTGGAAAATAAAATCATCACTGAAGTGATCGTTTGAAACAGATTATGTTTGAGCTGACTTCCGGTTTATGCAGCTGACCTTCTCTGCTATTGCCCCGTCTGTACAGAAATGATAAACCGGCAATGCTCCCACCCCGACCTTCCCGGCTTCCGGCGCATGCGCTAAGCGATCGTACTCAGCCCAAGAGTCCCTGCACCACTGGCTGTAGTAAGGCAAATAATATAAACCTATATAAACGTCTCCATCAGATGCTATTTCATACGTTTTACTGCATTGTACAACAAATAAATGTGTACACAAAATTTTTCATCTTGATCTGTTGGTATATTCCCAATTGGTTGTAGCAAAATATGGTAGTGTTGGAAAATATGTAATAGATGAGGATGATAAACCTGTATATATATTAAAATATTCAACATGTTTATTTAACATATTTAAAGTAATCGGAGTAGGTGTAGCTAATCTAAGGTATGAAATAGTGATCTGATACAATGTATCGTGACCGGAAGTGACGAAGCGATGACGTACTAGAGAAGGTCATGCGGCACGCCGGGAATGTGGTCGGCTGTGGGACGGAAAGCGCCGGCAGCGCCGTCTGACGTGGTTTCTGTGCGCAGTTTGTCGGCTACTATGGTAACACGGGCGGAGGGCAGCGCCTCCTGGATCTGTATCCCCGTCGCCAATCCCATAATTCCCGCGCCGATCACGTGTATTCTCGCCATTCTACTTCCGGGCTGATCTGGACGACAGAGATATGCTGATACCATGAGCGGTTCTCGGGAAATTTAATCAGCAGAAACATAATATGCATAAAGGCGTTCTTGAGTTCTAGCTAAAAATAATTTGAAGCAATTGAATGAAATTAGCCAGTGTGGTTACATGTGGGTGATGTATTTTGCAGGCGGAGCTCTTTTGATGGACTAGTATGTCTATCAATCATGCATTTTAACTTTAAACCATGGGACATGCAAATTGCAATCTCATCAGCAACAGTCGTTAAATATATTTATGAAACATCTTGTAACAACAGTTTCTGAAGTTTTAAAGCTGACAATAGAGCTGCTAGATATTAGTGGCAGATGCGAAAGGGATCGCTACTTGTAGGACGCAACTTCTGCAGCCCACTACCTATGTTCGATACACTACTCTATATCGATCAGATCTACCGAATTCTATGCTAGCTTTGTGATGTCATTTCCTGTCGGTGGCCGAGTGAAGGTGTCAACACGATCTCTGGTATATCAGCACACAGTCGACAATCGGTGTATACACGCCTAGGCGCGCGTGACCTAGAGCTCACACGTCACAGCTACGTGCAATGGTTATTCTAACTACATTATAAGTTGGATAGAATTGTATATTTACATCGCAGTGGATATGCCGTAGCGACCGCGAACTATACTATGTGCATACAAATGATATACAAATGCTCATTACTTCCTCCTGTAATGTGTGTGCTTACTGCAGAGATACATGCATATACCTATCTAAATAAAATGCGATATCTAAAGCTACCCGCTACAGTAAATGTGTGTACATGTATGTGCATTGTGTCTCACCTGTGATGAGCTGTCACCCGATGTCCTCGTGGATTAAAGGGATGTCCGTCACAACCCAGCAGCTTCCAGCTGGTGGCGAGAGACGATCAATATAGTGTATAACGTGGTCAGGTTCCACAACAGTGCTACCCTGCTATTAAACTGATGTCCTTAACCATACCTGTGTAATACCGGGGAATCCTTTCATCAGAGCTATCAATATCACCATATAAATGTACAGTGGATGAGCGATATAACGCGGGCAGCGGAGGACAAGTCAACAAATCCGCCTCAGCCTATGTGATCTGTCATCCTGTACACTTATGGGCGACCTTTCAGCCGCATTATGGTCAACAATAGAAATGCACAAATCTGGGAAGTCTGCATATCCGTGTTATATCGAATACCGCCTTATATCGATCCTCTCTATATTGAACCACTACTGTATCGGGGTAGGGCGAACCCTGGTCCCCTACATTACAGGAGAGCTCACGCGGACTCTGGCCCACGTATGAATACCAATAACATAATACTGCGGTCGGCTTATCCCGTGTAATCGTGATAATCTGCGTGTAATCATAACACATCAAACTCGACAATACATGTACATCTTTTGGTGTGTGCTAAGCGGTTGGTTCGAATATTTGCACATCTATTTGCATGCATCCTAATATAAGTGTGTGGTTTGATTAGACCTTAACCTGTAGCACCACAGCTTGTAAGCGTGGATAATGATCGTGATAGCCTATGCATGATGATTCAGATTTTCCTGTCTTAGTGGTTTCAATGACAACGCGGCGTATTTGCCCTGATTATAATGAAACATACATGTTCGTTTTCTATATTTTCTGATAATTGATGATATCATATTTAAATGGAGAACCCTCTCCACGCTCACTGTCACAATGTTACGCAGATATAGCAGACAGTCAATGATGAACCAAATTTATGTTTAACATCAATCATTCAGTCCCTGTGTTATTGGTAAAAAGTTAATAGTTTCATATTGTTGATGGTGAGCAAATTGTTATTAAGCTTCAGTAATATATATACAGATATTTTATTAATCATTAAGTCTATCTTGACAGTCAGTTAATGATTGGTACATTCCTGATTTAATTTGACCATAACGATCACAATTGATTTCTCAATATCGGTCCATGTGGTACAGTAGAACCTGGTTATAAAGCATCCTGTATTTGACAGTACAACCTGGTTATAAAGCATCCTGTATTTGACAGTACAACCTGG
>JAXGGS010601689.1:0-10182 GCA_035585475.1 Armandia brevis | reverse complement strand
AGAGGACCAGTAACCCTCACTTACAGCACAGGACCAGCAACATGAGTACCAACAAAGTGGAGGATTACGACAACCAGCAGGGGTATGACCAGGGCAACAACCATGGATATGACCAAGGGGGTAAGTATCCTTATTACACAGGATAGAGGTGTTTCCTCCCGCTGCGTGACGTAGATGCGTTTGGTTTACAAGAGGAGTAGGAGCCTGGATTTTTCTGCAGTATTAGGACTTATAGATAAAAAGTGGTAAAATCGAGATGTATCAGGCTCTATATTCTTATTAGTTAGTTAGTTGGAGCCGAATGTTGTACAATTTAGGTTTAACGTAGTTATTGGGTATTATTTTTATGACGAACGATATGTCATTATGTAGAACTGTAATATTATGTGTATACTTCTCACCATTCACAATATTGCATTAAGTAAAATGCACAGTGTGTAACACGCTTCATTGGCGAAACGCTTAAATAGCCATAATTGCAATAACTAACTAATGACATGTGCATGCTGTTAACCCTTGATATGATATTTCGTGACCTCTACACTGGTGCTGTTTATATACATCGATCAAACTTGAGACATTGTGCCTTTTTGTTTATGTTTCATACTTGATGTAAAATCGCCTCCTAGTCGACAAATTGCATAGTCATAAGCGTTGAATTTATCGTTTATCTGCCAATAACTTTGCAAATTATTAGCCGTTTATTAGTATTTGTCATTGCTACTGTACAATTGACCGATAATATCCTACTTAATACAGCATTATTTTACCGATAATCAATCAGTTGTACATAAATTGCAATCATCGATTCATAACCTTCATACCATGATGCGCTGTAATTTTCTCAATATTTGATTTCATTACTAAATTGATCGATAAAGACTTGTCAAAATCTACCAATCAGTTAGTAGTTACTGAGTAACGCATGTATTATTTACAATACTTAATCTTTCTTACCTTATCTTAATATTAAAACTTCAAATTTAAAATCTATTTCTAGCACCATTTACATGACTGTATATCTAGTTTACATTTATTTATTAGTGTTTTCATTTATTCAATCGCCGACAATGTGTATATTTTGTTTACAACATATATGAGCCTCGAGGCCAGTTATATAACCCATTCTGATATATGAACCAATTATGACAAGTATTGGTTGATTGTTCGTGGATTGTGTAGGGCGTTTTCGTTCGAGATCATGATCCTTTTTGTATGCAGTATTTGTAGGTGATAAATTTTAAAGGTCACTCTTAGAATTGACATAGATAGGACTTGCTTAGTGTCGTAGCAATTGCTAAATATTTATTCTTGTATCTATGTCCATGGATGAAGTGAGCACTGAGTAAACTACAGTGTAGTTAAACTTGTGTTAGTGAACGTAGTTAATGTGACTGACATACCGAACAGCTACGCGTGCAGGCCTAGACCACGCTATATTTATACCCACAAACTGGGCCGTCGCTTTCTTGGTAACTAGGGGACTAGGAAAGCCCACGGCCCGTAAGCCTAACATTGTCTGTGCTGCACTCAAAAATCGAACTATCCACCGATCAATCGATATTCTAACCTCGTGATGATCTATTCAAATCGATCTCCCTATTATACACGACTAAATGGATAGGATTGTTTGAGTCAGACTACAAATATGCATAGATTAGTTCAACTTCGTTTTGACGCGGGTACACAGTGATTACCCGCGTTTTAGTGTGTATGATGTGTGCTATATGCCTATCACATATATACACCGCAATGGATCCATAAATTTGCGTTACTTGAAACTCCTTGGCTCTTGACATTAAAAATGCACGACAACGTAGATTTGGCTGGGCTTTGATACTCGGCTCTCGGCCAACTGCTCTAGATTCCAGTGTGGTCTAGATCCTACAATATAATAGAACGCCTGCTATAAACAGTATAAATCTTACAAATTGAAAGTCCCCTACATATAAAAAACAGCTATTGATTCCTAAGACCAAGCCAGGTATCCATGAAAAGTTGTCTTGTTTATATTTTCTGAGCCATTTAATTTCTGAAATTTGTTCGACTTTATCTTAATTTGTAAAACGCATAATCTGCAATCTATTTACGCTCCAGTGGTATTATCCGTTGTCGAATGTGTATTATCTAAAGTTACTGCTGTTGTTTATCTAACATATTTTTTATACTGATGTTTCTGTTGTTACATAAAGAAGTAATCATGGATTACATTTGAAGTTATTGATATTTTCTCAAATATTTATCGCACTGATGTATCTGTTGTTACAGAGAGAAGTCAGCCTCCTCCTCAGCAGAGACGCCAGGAGACGGGCTACAGGAACGAGGAGCAAGAGTCGGAGGGTCCCGGCTGCTGCGGCTGCTGTCTCACCGTCTTCTCTTACATCCTGATCATCCTGTTCTTCCCCATCGCTATCTGCATGACCTTGAAGGTGAGAAACCCTCTCCTGTTTCAAATCTCTATTAAACCTGAATTGATGCACACACAAGTTTGCGTGCCAAATGGAAGAATTATTGTCCTTAAAAGTTTGCTTTAAATAACACACACATGAAATCTGACCAAAACCTTTCATCAGTTTGAAATAGGAGAAGAATCGATGATGTTTAAAAGCATAGATTGGTATGACGGGCATAGCTCTCGTCTCTTCAAATACACAACTGACTAATAGATGTTACTAAATGTTACATCATTATGTTTGTATTACAGATTGTCCAAGAATATGAGAGGGCCATAATTTTCCGCTTAGGTCGTGTGATACCAGAACCTAAAGGACCAGGTAAATTTATTATTACATTTACATAATTCAACTGCCAAAATCACTCTGTTAGGCTGGAAAAGCACTCTTACATGCCGGAATTGTAACGGTATTTAAAGGATCGAGTTATATTGCCAGGAAAAAGTATGAAACGTATTCTAGTGACTTGGCCACCGAGTTAGAACATCTTAGCGCTGACGGTTGTTTTGTAGATACACTGTATGAGATATTAGAGCTTGAATTAAACAAATTCCAAACATATATATATATGTATACATGTATATATACATTTATTGTATATTTATGACGTATAATGTTTGATATCAGTGTGGTGATTGATTTTTCAGGACTGTTCTTCATCGTTCCCTGCACTGACAACTTCGTTAAAATTGATCTGAGGACCATTGCATTCGACATCCCTCCACAAGAGGTTAGAAATTTGTCCTATTTGCAACTCTGCAACTTAACGTGAAATAGTAAATATGATCTCTAGTGCGGATATATAAGATACGGCAGTAAAATGTGCCCTGCCATGTCACTGACTCGCGGAATCAACAAATAAACACTACTTTTCGGAATTGAAATAAGATGATAAATTATATCAATGTCTGTCGATGGTATTCTTGAAGATTTATAAATAGATGTTTATATAAATTACATCGTAGCTGGTTCAAACTGGGAGACCGCCCATTGATAGCGTGTCCGTACTAGTTACTTCTTCGCTTCTATACTACTAGGTTTTGACAAGGGACAGCGTGACCGTGGCTGTAGATGGAGTGGTGTACTACAGAGTCAGCAATCCTATGATGTCAGTTGTAAACGTCGAGAATTATCAGAACTCCACCCGACTACTGGCACAGACCACGCTGAGAAATATACTCGGCACCAAAACTCTGTCAGAAATCCTAACAGACAGAGATTCCATCGCCAGCATGATGCAGGTTAGTAGTACAGCAGTAAAACTAAGTAGTGCCGCGTACTGAGGGGGGGGGGCTGAACTCATATAAGCCACACACGGGTGTGATGAAAATAATGATAATAATTGATTCAATAAACACTCATTTTTGCTAGCCATATGACTCTACGACCCATATATTCAAGGGAACTGTGATATCAAGCACTTACACATATATTAGGTTGATTATTTAAACGAGTTGGGTTTCGAAACTGTCGTCCAGTAGATTATAAATTTGCCTGAATATTAAGTTCGAGCATTGATCTTGCAGATTAATCTTGATGAAGGAACCGACCCTTGGGGTATCAAAGTGGAGAGGGTTGAAATGTAAGCAGTCTACGTCAACTAAAACCTAGATTTTTTCTGCTATTTAGTCAATTTCGATATTTTACCACACACGCATGCCCTGTACATGACTTGCTGGGTTTTTTTGTTTTACAGTAAGGACGTGCGTCTACCACATCAGTTGCAGAGAGCTATGGCTGCTGAAGCCGAGGCGCACAGAGACGCCAGGGCCAAGGTGAGGAATCTTAGATAATTCTGAATGAATTATCTATCGTCGTTCTGTCGGCGTTGATTAAACTTACCTAATACATTGATTTACCAAGCCAATGTTTTAAAGATGTTCAAAATGTGCATGCACATATAGAGCTACCACTGTTTAAAGTGTGCATGATACACAAAATACGCACCGGGTTCATGATGTAATATGACGTACAATGATGTACCATGACGTATCATGACGTACAATGGCGTTATCTATCGCTTGTTACAGGTTGTGGCTGCCGAGGGAGAACAGAAGGCTTCACGTGCTCTAAAGGAGGCTGCTGACGTCATCAACGAATCCCCCGCTGCCCTCCAGCTGAGATATTTGCAGACTCTCACCTCGATTTCTGCCGAGAAAAACTCCACCATCATCTTCCCCATCCCCATCGACATGCTGAAGGGTTTGGCCAAGTGAACGGGAATTCTCAGTGAGTAGTGGTTAAATCTGTTAAACAGGGGATAAACGATGGGTTTAGGCCAAATATTCTTGTGGACTGGTCAATAGCAAATAGTTTGCCCATGTGGGCTGCTAATATGTATTACAATATCAGTATCACTTGCCGACACTGTCAGGTAAGCCGAATAGTTCTGTTGTATTACACACAGTGGGGGTGGCATCATGAAAATAATTCACCTGTAAGAGTTGAATAATTACAATCGTCATAATTATATAGGCGTCACATTGTTACCAGTAATAGTAATCCGTAACTGATGTTGGCGGATAAAGTAAACTGTGATGCCGAACACTTAAACACATTTTGACGACAAATAGTCACGTATAAATATAACTTCTTCTCTTCTGGCTATATCAGATTGAAGACCCTGGCTTCCACAGAAGATGACGAGATATACAGGGTACCAGAGTGATACTAGATTTCGTCCTTATTGATTAATTATAATATTAAGAAAGGATTGAATAGATCTGAGTTTGTACATACTTGTTTATAGACTTGACGTCTCCCATCGACTGTGATATACGCAGATTTAGTAACACTTTTATAATATGTGCTGACCATGTTAGTCCTTGTGCGCTTTTATCTTGTAAGCTCTTCGTAAATAATAATATCATCTAACACGCAATGTTCTGATTTTACTGATATCACGAATCTTCCAATAAATTACCGGTATTACCTCCTTCAATGTTTATCATAAAAGCTCCATATTTACGCGAAATAAATAAATGTAGATTTCCAGTTATAACCATGAATTTATTTTGTGATACTAAAAAGACATCATATCTATTTAGCAATTCAGTTTAACTTGAAAACAAATTTACTTCACCTTACTTCGACATGCGTTGTATTGGCACAAGAAAAAGACTTAGGCTACATTAATGTATGGTAGATTAGGGCATATTACGGCAAGATTTAATGATTTGTGAACGGATGTTGCGCGCATAAAAAATAAAGTTTTTTATCGTGTATCTTGCATAATGTGAATCGAAGGTAACCGTCGCTGAAATACAATTTAAAAATTACTATAAATATCATCGATGAATATATCAGATGCCCCATCAGATGTAAATGGTAATCACGCGCATCATAACGTTATATAAACGTATTATGATACGTCTTTGACGCACCTTGCGTCGTTATCGTGACGTAATAGGCCAGCCATTTGTACGAGCACCGTGTTCACCGAAGCGTTTGGAGAAGTGATCCTGTTTATCATACGAAAAATATATAACTTGACTGACTGATAGATTAAAATGGCAGATTTCGGAAAACCCCAAGGTAACAAAGAATCGTCGTTAGTAATTTTAATTGATTCAGTAATCCTACAACTGAACAATTCGGAAACTGTTGCCTGCTTAAAAACGTTTTTCAAATTTTCAAGTTTTGATAACCCATGTTTATCCTTATACATGTAATGAAATATTAAACACATTAATGCATGTTTCTCTACATCGATCATGAAACGCACATGCTATTTATCGATGATTTAGCGGTTCAGGAGCAGAGTGGTCCCATGGACGGATCGGGAGGTGGCAACGGTTTCGCTGGGGCATTTCTCATCTTCATCTCGTATATTTTCTGCATCCTCCTCTTCCCATTGGCTCTATGTGCCGGCTTCAAGGTATGCCTGCTCATCAATGAATAAAACGAACTTTATTAAATCATGTTTTTTATTAATGCCGTTCTTCCAACCCGGTCCGACATAAGCCTACCAATTTCTCGGAGCCCCAAGCATAATTGCTGTGTACATGCATGTTCTTGGTCTACTCATAATAATGTACAATTTACTCTGCAGATTGTACAGGAGTACGAAAGAGCGATTATTTTCCGTCTGGGCAGAGTGAGACCAAAGCCAGCAGGCCCAGGTGAACAACCTACACTCACATACTACTTTAAGTGGTTAACAGATTCCTACATTGTATATAAAACTTGTGCTGCAGAAGAATAATTGTATGTAATTATGTACATTGTAATTTATTTCCCAGGCCTGTTCTTTATCTTGCCGTGTACTGATGAGTTGCGGAAAATCGACCTGAGAACGATTTCTTTTGACATCCCGCCTCAGGAGGTAAACTGACTACAACACTTCGAAGTGATTCATAAAAACGTGCATCTTTCGTTAAAAAACGTATCAATACCATTGATTGTATGTTTCACATGGAGTATTTTACATTTTCCGCCAATAGTAATATTTGCATTCAGAGCATATCAACAATCATACTGCTTAATTGTGGCTTTACTACTTACCGAGTGCGGTAATGCAGTCATATTAGCCTTTACCAATTCATACTACTTAACTCGAAGTAAGTCACCAACAAATGTAGAGCGAAAAGACAGCGGTGAATAACTAATCCTTTTCTGTACTACTTACAAATTTTGACCAATAACAACAAGACCGTGAGTAAACAGATCGTGGTGTACATGTAATACTTGTCTGTGTCTATACTGCTAGGTATTGACCAAAGACAGTGTAACGGTGGCTGTGGACGGAGTAGTATACTATCGAGTTAACAATCCCATGGTCGCCGTTTGTAACGTGGAGAATTTTACTTACTCCACGCGTCTGCTGGCGCAAACCACGCTGAGGAATATCCTCGGTACTAAATCACTGGCCGAGATCCTCACAGACAGGGATCATATCTCCGCCATGATGCAGGTTAGTATGATAGTCAGTCAGTCTGAGTATTTTACAGTGCACAGTTTCAACATGGCTGAAGCATGAAGATCGTAATATAAAAAAATGCCCAATTTATTAATGCCGGTGAAAATTGTCTGTTCTGTTCGGATATATTCTGAATCTGTTGTACGAAAGGCACCACGAGGTCCCCAGCAAAATAGTTGTTCTTAAATCCGCTTACCTGTACGTGTATAAAAACTAAGGACTGATACAATCCGCATTAGAAACTAAGGCTGGATCATAACCGATTCTTTTCTTTCTTTCTGATTATTCAAATATTACTTACTCTTTACTTCATGCATCTGGGCCATCGAGCTTGACAATGTATTAGCTCGTCAAATAAATCTAATCTAATCTAACCGTTTTAAATTTCAGGAAATTTTGGATGTTGGCACAGACCCTTGGGGTGTGAAAGTGGAGCGAGTGGAAATGTAAGTTACAATTAACTTTAAATCCATAAAGGCGCTAAGAATAATCATAAAAAATCTAATGTTGTTCCTATACTACTAACACTCATATACATGTATATGGTTACTATATTTTGCAGTAAGGATGTACGTTTGCCGCAGCAGCTGCAGAGAGCAATGGCTGCTGAAGCCGAAGCCAACAGGGAAGCCAAGGCAAAGGTTCGCAAACATAATAGTTTCTATTAAATAGCAAATACATGTACTCTTCAAAATATTTCTGGCACCCCATGGAAACAAAGTCACAATCCATAGGCAGGTCGTTGTCCAGCCCTGTTTTCTAACGCTGTGTGTGTTATATTAAATCCACGTGGTGACTACTATACAGGTTGTGGCTGCCGAGGGAGAACAGAAGGCCTCGCGGGCTCTGAAGGAGGCTGCTGACGTCATCAGTGAGTCTCCCTGCGCCCTCCAGCTGAGATATCTGCAAACTCTCACCACGATTTCTGCCGAGAAAAACTCCACCATCATCTTCCCCATCCCGATAGAGATGATGAAAGGATTGGGAGATCTTTAGCTGCAATAATTATATTCCAGATTTTGAAATTAAATTGGTATCCAATTGGTAATTTTAACTCGTGAAGTCGAAACCTTTCTCCGTAGTATTTAACTTGGTTTGTTAGTATACGCCCGATTAAATTAAAATATGTTACATTCACATTACTTGTCTTATTTTACAATGATTCAAACCTTTTCCCCGCTATTGATTAAATTGAACATATTAGCCATCTCGAACTGCCAGCTATATAATCAAAACGAAAAAGTGGGATTTTGCGTTGGTATATCCTGATAGATATCTGTCCTTCCTCTCGTCTCTTGTTTCTCGCCTCGTCTTTCAACGATATAGATGGAACATCAAATATTATAAAGGTTCTAAAATTAGTAATCTTTATAACGTAATAAGATGTGAGCAACAGCTGGTGTGCACGTAAAACAACGGAAAGACGTACGTAATGACGTTTGACAGCGAAAAGTAAACATCACCGCCATTTGCAAACAATCTGCGTTTCCTATCAGCCTGCAACTCATGCAAAATATCATTGATACACTGATTATTAAGATAGATACATCATAGATACTTTGAAGAGGAAATCACGCAACGAACAATGGGCGACCCAGAGAAAGGAGAAGGTTTGATGATTATCATTGCCGCTAGAAATGCCAACCTACCATTCCATGGATGTCGGGCTTGTAACCTGTGTAACTTTGTTTTTACTAACGTGTGTCTGTTTTGGTATATTTGTGGGAGTGGAAATGGTCCGTCCCATAGTTCGCGGCAAACAGAGAGCGGAAGAATCCGATGAACTGAGTTGTGAATCCAAAATCATGGTCTTCCTATCATGCGTGTTCTGCATCATTCTATTTCCAATCGCCATTCTTGGAGCTTTTAAGGTTACCACACGAAATATCAATACATTTATTTTACATCTATCAGTGATATCACTAATCAATATTCAAGATATTGAAGCTTTATAAACAAACTCATGCTTATATTAGGCCTCCGATACCATTTTCTGTTTTTCTCGTCCAGTTTGTCCAAGAATATGAGAGAGCGATTATATTTCGTCTTGGAAGAGTAAGATCGAAACCAGCAGGTCCAGGTGAGAAAACAGAATCAAAGGATCACATTCCCCGTTCACAATTTCAAGTCGGATAACCATATAGGCTAACATATTCATTTTACTAATCAAATTATACATTGTACTTTTTAACATATCTTACACCAGGAGTGTTCATTGTGCTACCCGGCGTAGATGAGTGCCAAATAGTCGATTTGAGGATAATTTCATTTGATATTCCACCACAAGAGGTTGGCATTAGGTTTAAATCACGTTGATACACATTTTTCACTTTCCACTTTATAGTATACATGTACAAAAACACAATGTATTTGAGGTGAGAACTAAACAAAAAAAAGCTTGTTGCATCCAAAAAATACAACATCCATGTATTTTTCCCTATTACCCAAATTTGAATTTAGTCTCATATAATCCAGTGATGCATATTTCATGTGAAATACTTTGATGAAAAGATGCCGTTCATGATCAGCCTTTATTTTGATTGGGCATACTAATCAAGAATCACTTATTACAAAAATGATTGAAATGGGTGTATGTAATTATTTCGGATGCAACAAGGGTTGATCGCATTTTCGTCCATATAGCTACAGGTTAATTATTTAAGATAAATACTTTATCCACACCTATACTATTAACGAGCTAATATGTTCACTATACTACTCACAGATATTGACGAGAGACAGCGTCTCGATAGCTGTTGACGGAGTAGTATTCTTCAGAGTAGTAGATCCCATGGCGGCGGTGTGCGATGT
>JAXGGS010601134.1:0-10185 GCA_035585475.1 Armandia brevis | reverse complement strand
ACATCAACAACATAGAACAAAGTCCTCTGCCTCTGAATCTACAGACTGGGCGAGAGATAATGATCTGTATGAAGAATGCAAAGATGGTATAATGTTTATTTCATTAGCTAATCGTATCGATGACAATATTTGTTATGTCTCGGTGTATTTATCTATGATTTCTTTTTAGATTTGGTAATTAATGGAAAACTAGAGAAAATGGGTGATATACGCGAATGTTTACATGACAAACGGATTACAGAATTAGTTCTCGGTAAAGAAGGTCTGGCCTGGAAAAACAAGAAAACCGGTTTACTTATTACCTTCATCAAATACAGGTATGTTTAAACCTGAATCTTTTCAGTAGATATAAAACTTGATCTAAACTAGTACACCATATAGGTGGCTATATACTGATGCACATACTTATTTATTTAACTTCCTGGTTTCCTCTGATGAAATATATCAAATGGGATGATACTGTCCTGCATCAGAGAGGACCTTAGAACCTGAGCATTAATCCTGCAGTATAATAGTGCCCTATTCCACTTTTTGGCTGATTAATATTAAGAACTATTACTATATATTTACAGTAACATCAGGAGGTATGGCGAAAAGAGAAAACAAGGTTTCATTCATTTTGAGGTCGGGCGAAGGTCACCAACAGGAAGTGGTCTACTCAGATTTCATACTACTGGTGTAGCAAAGGCATACGAAGAGCTTCAAAATAAGATGGCAGAACTGGCAATTCGCAAGCAGACAAACACAACCAGCAGTGCGCATGCTCGTGGTGAAGGGTTTGGTGTTATCGGAGAGCTTTATCCCAGAGTTGAAGCTCCCCCTAGCGGTGACACCAAGCGGCACAAGGAGAGAGGGACAGAGGGAAATGAAGCTGAGGAGAATCCGTATTCATATGTTACCACCCCTATGACGCTGTGGCCTAAATCTCCCGTGAATTACAAAGAAAATGTCGCGGATCAAGAAAGTCAAGACCTGCACAGGAGGGAAGATGACGAATATGGCTACCTGAATCCTAGAGAAGAGAGAGAAGACCAGCACAAGGGAGTAATTAAGAAATAAACATTGATTGCATTTATTATCCTGTACTTCCAATTCAATATTTCTATTCCAGTATATTGGGCACTTTGTATAAAAATTATAGTATAATTTGATATTTTCATAATGGGATGTAGTTTCACTAAGTAAAGTAGATTAAGAAGCAATTTGTATTTGTTCTTGTATATTTATCAGCCTATATACTTGACTAGACTCGAAATAGAAAGCTGACAATAATGTTTTGAAATTCTTTAAATCGGTCGAAATCGAAAAAACTAATCATTTAAATCATATTGGGTTTTTCTTACTATTAAGTTGAAAGTAGGTGGACATGGCAGTATATATTACATGTACTGTCCTAAACAGAGAATTTTATACACAACATGAGCAATTTTTGATATTATTATCATCGCCAAATCAATTAGACTTGAATCAATCTGTATTTATAAAGTAAAAGTTTTAAATCCAACGACAATTGGTGAGATCAGTAGATAATTTTTAGTTTTAATGCTTTATTTTGTCTTATTATCTTTGAAAACGTCAAACCAACAACTGCGAACCAATTTCTCTCCAGGTACATACAGTGTCAAGTAGAACCAAGCGCATGCACCCGTCATGTGGCGATAATAGGGTGATCAAAGATGCCCTTTATTATTGAGCACGGTTCTCACCTGTTCATGTTCACGCTCAGTAATAAGTTGATTATGTGTTTATGTGTCACCATGGAAACCGGGATGTTACATCAGCATGTCACCGCGACCTGTGAGAGAATCGTGACTCGTGAAATTAATACTTCAAATAAAACTTTTCGTGAGACGCGGAGAGAAGTGAGGTGACGTCATTCTGTATCCTGAAACTTCAGTCCCCACCATGGATCGCTTCAGTGCTTCCCGGAAAACACTCACAATGTTTATGTCGTCACTTAAACCGGGGAATATTGCACGGTTTATGCACACATATTGTAGCCATCCCTAAAATGTGATGTGCCATGTCCGGTAATTCGGGAGACAACATCCTGGTTTGTTGTCAGATACTAGATTTATATTGCACGGGTCAGGAGCGAACTGGCACTCTGGAGGTATTGCCTTGTTCATCAAAAGTAATTTAGCCCCATTTGTTACTATGTTGGACACCTCTAACTCTACGTGCATAGCAATCAAAATAGATGGTGCCTGTTTCAGAACAAACAGAAACTTATATTTGGCGTTCCCATATTTATCACCTAGTAATTCACCATACCTTAAAAAAACTAAAAAAGACCCCTTTGAGGAACTTGATAAAGTGTTACAAAGTATACCAGCAGGAGCTAGCCTCATTATAACCGGAGATCTAAACGCACATACAGGTAGCGATAAAGAAATCTCCCCATATGTGTCAAATGTGGTAATGCCAGAGCTTGATGGACTGGTGCAAGGCTTTGACTTAGAAAATAGACAAAATATGGACAAATCTCCAATAAACGAGTACGGTAGAAAGGTACTAGATATATGCGAGTCATACGATCTGGTTATCCTAAACGGTAGAACGCCTGGCGATTTTTATGGTAGGACCACATACCACAGGAACAAATCAGCCACCACACTTGACTACTCCCTGGCATCGACAGATACACTCCCACATGTGAACTATTTTTGTGTAAATGACCCCACGACACTTTCGGACCATTCAATGGTCATGTTTGAACTTGATCTCAAAACGGTACAAAAGTCCATTAACATCGATAGATCTGACCCCAACCCTATAGTCAAGTTCCTATGGAATGAAGAAGCTATAAGTAGATATTTAAAAGAAACCTCAAGCCCTACATTTATAACTAAAATCGAAATTATAGAAGCAAAAATAAATGTCACTGAGACACCGTGTGACGTCATAGCGAAGGAATTATCACAGCTACTTGTTGAAACAGCTAAGAGTTGTGTCAAACACATGCGTAAAAAACCAGCAACAAAAAACCCCAAACTCAAAAACAAAAAATGGTTCGACACTTCACTTAAGGAAATGAAGAAAAGCATAGAAAAACTTCAAAAACAGTGTAACCCCCAAAATCGTAGACAGCTTGGACCAGAACTGGGTAGGATGATCAAGAAGTACAAGAACCTAATAAATAAAAAAGAAGCAGCTTTTAAAACTAAACTAATCAACCAAATGCTCACAGGGAGCAAAGGCAAAAATAGCACATACTGGGACACACTCAAAACCCTTAAATCAAACGCAGACACAACAAATCAAGCAGAGGAATTTATAGTAATGTCCAAATGAACAAAACATTTTACAGTACTATTAAACAAGAAAGACGCTGGTAATGTAAGCGAAATTAAAATAGAAGACAACCACGTTGAAAGTACTGACGACCCGATTACACTCGCAGAATTAAATAAATCCATAGCTAAACTCAAATCCAATAAAGCCACAGGTTTAGATAATGTCTCCAACGAGATAATTAAATATGCAAATACGCGTGTCCGCAAGACTATAAATCTATTATTTAATAAAATACTGGTAACTGCTGATTACCCGGAAATATGGAAATCCACATACATATCACCACTCCACAAGAAAGGAACGAAGGACAATCCAGGAAATTACAGAGGATTGGCAATGACGAGTTGCATGGGAAAACTATTTAATGCCATTCTTAACCTTAGACTTAGAGACTACATGGAAGAAAAAGGTATCTCGCATAAATTTCAAGGAGCTTTTCAAAAAGGTAAATGTACAACCAATCATATTTTTGTTCTAAATACACTCATTGACACAGCTAAAATGAACGGCAGTAAATTATATGCAGCCTTCATTGACCTTAGGAAAGCATATGATTCCGTGGACAGAACCCTGCTCATTGACAAACTTGCCAAACACAAAATAGGATCCAAATTCACCAAAATAATTAAATCTATGTATAGCGTCGTCAAATATCAAATTAAATATAATAACAAATTAGGAATACCTTTTGAAACAAATACGGGTCTCAGACAGGGTGACCCCCTCTCACCTCTATTATTTAACTTATTTATTTATGACCTCATGGAAGAATTCAATGAAGCATGTGACCCGGCAATCCTCGACAAAACAAATGTCCCATCGTTACAATTTGCAGACGACATAATACTAACCTCCAAGTCGGAACGCGGCCTTATCACCAGCCAACACAGGACTCACGATTTCTGCACAAAAAACAAACTCGAACTTAATTATAATAAAACGAGCTACACAATCTTCAACAACGATAAGACAGGGGGAAAGGAGCTAGTAATCAACAAAGATATTATATATTATAACGATGAACCAACATACCTAGGAGTGTGTATGACAAAGCTCAGGCACCAACAAAATAAAATTCTAAATAGTAAAGCTAAAAGAGCAGTATACTGTCTCACAAATTTACTAGGAAGAAGCCCCGATCCCACAATAGCCACAAAGCTTTTTGGTCAACTAATTACCCCCATACTTATGCATGCTGTTGAAATATGGTTACCATATACACATAGCCGTATGGTAAGAAATAAAGGAAGTACAAAAGCCTTTATATCGGACTCTCGAAAGATCGAAGCAGATATCATCTAAAATAAGTATTATAGATATCTATACCAACTAACACAGTCAAGCTCAAGCACTATGATCAACGGTGAATTAGGAATGTACCCTATGTACATCGAGGCAATTACGAGAACCCACAATTACCTAGCTTATGTCAGCTCAGATGAAGCCCCTGAGTTAGTAAGAGAAGCGGTTAAAGTCCAAAAACTGCTTGCGACAAAGTATGACTACTGCTGGTGGAATAACACCATGGAACTTGTTAGATCATGCAAAATCAATCCCTGGAATGTACAGAAGAAAAACGGGAGATCTGTGAGGGCAAAACTACAAGGTGAATACAGACTGGCATGGCACAACAAACTATGGACTCCAGGGGGTGAAGGTACCAAGTATAAAACATATAGACTGTTCGTTCGGAGTTCGGTCGCGAGAAATATATGTCCGAGCAAACTGGCATAACTAGAATTAATACCCTCAAATATCGCATAAATGACCTGGAGTATACGTCAGATACCATTAACAAATGTTATTTTTGTACTAAGGAATGTGTGTGTGACTCCTTGCATTTACTAACATGCACTAAATTTGTTGACTTACAGGTCAGAAATGACATCATCACCACTAACCTAGCAACCCATTTAGCCACCGTAAGAAACCCAACTGACAATGTATGCAAGTATATTAACCAATTATTCACGCGGCTTAAGGGCTATAATGTAAACTTTAGAAAATTAAATATGGTAAAGTAGATAATTTAAAACTAGCACCAGGTAAGTAAACAAAACCATTTATATCCTTATTAAACTTTACTATAAAATCTCATACCATGTACACCTGTTATTTATCAAATATCATTTACTTATGTTCACATTAATATGTTTATTCTTGTGCCTGCTGTGTATTATTACATGTATGAGGTGAATAAATATATATTAAATTGATTGAATTAAAATTGAGATGAGTCAGAACTAACATGTACGAGTACTTAAAGGGCACACTCAATGTTTAAAAACCACAAAACTTATCTCACAGAACTAATATGATTAAAGAGGTTCACGATTACAAAGTCTGATTATGACGCATATTCATGAATCATATTGATTTTAAGGAGGTGTTTATTCTTATCAGTTCACGCCTAGAAAACTACCTCTGATACAAACCCGACTCAGCTTAGTCTTAGCTTATATATACACGGACAAAACAATTTAATTTTAAACAGTGATATTATCATCTGATGAAAATGTTATAGTTGCATTAATAAATGTTAAGATATGGTCCCTCTTCGTTTTGCTTGATTGTTTATTTATTCCATCTGGTCCAGCCTGGCCTACGTGATCCTTTATTATATCGATTATTAATAAATTAATAGGGTATATGTTATTTGTATTATTTCAGAAGTTCTTATTTGTAATTTAATTATATCAGAGTAGTACGTAGATTTGATTATTTGAATAACACGTGGTGAGTAGATGTTTTGAGCGGCATCTGATGAGAGGGACTGTTTAAATAGTATTAGTGCGTATTAGTTGGATCCTTGAGGTGAAATTTGAATTTGAAAGGAATTACGTGGTTTACTCTTGTTAGTGATTTTAGAAAGATTCATAAATTTCAAATTATTTCCCTCCATTTTCTAGTTTTGTCATTTTCCGCTATTTTTTCTAAATTTCTTTTTATTTTCTCTGATTCAATTTTTTTTTCATTTTCTGGTTATTTTTATTGATTTCTCTCCATCAAGTTTGCTGCTTAGATTCTGCACAATTATCGGTATCAAGCTTTCTAAAATTACATGAAATTTGTAAATTGTCATGCGACTACCCCCAGTATTCCAGATTTTGGGTGACAAAAATTATCTTACAGATATTATCTTATGAATTGACCCCCCCCCCCCCCCTCACATGATGTTTCCTTTCCCGTTTGACGTCGTTTTATGATAAGAGATAAATTTTCGCAGTAGACACAGACATATAATTACAGCGTGATGATGTCGTCATACATATCAGAGACCGTTGTGCAGTGAGATTACACGTGCACAGTTACGCACCAAATCCCAGCTTTTACCTCGTAACTTCCTCAATCATCAGTGCAATTTCCTTATGATGGTCTTCTATATATTCAGTGTCGTCCGATTCTAACTATACCGCGGGACAGAGTCCTCCTCAGGAAAACACGGTAACTTCTTAACTTCTTAACTCTGGGCCCGCCAGGCGAGTTACATATTTAATGTACGGCTCATGGTATGGACAGCACTCACAATTTAATTTGAGTTTATCAGTACAGAAGTATACCCCGATACAAAAGTAAATTATTGGTATACCACAGAGAAAGCCGTTGTTCAATACATACATACTTAAAGCTTTGTATGCACTAATTGCACATTAAATAACAGAATCTTTCGTTTCTTGCAAAACGTTACGTTTTTCTGTGTTTTTCACACTCAAATTTCAACTAGGAATTAACAATCCCTGAAACTTGTTTGAATGACAAATGTCAAGTTCAACACTGGAATTATAAATATTTTATATATTTCTTATCCACCATACTTGTAAAGATCAAGGCGACCTTCAAGTGTCATCATTTATACTCCAATTAAATCAAAGATGTTTCAAATCACCTTTAAATATGTGCAATAATATTGTCATAAATCGGAAAATTTGTTGTGTAGTCAAGTGTTTATGTGATGTTAAATATTTCAGATTTGTGGGCCTATTCTACTCTCGGATCGTCAGAGATCGACAAGTCTCAGAATGTCGCTTCCACTCTCAAAAACCGGAATGGTGACAGTGGTAAATATCTAGAATAGTTTTCTAGTCCACCTCGTCTTAGATCGACACCAGCGCCCCCAAGCGAACATAGTAAACAAGTCACTGTGACTACATCTAACATAATATATGTATATTAATGTTTGTAGAATGGGACGAGACGACTGCTCACGTTACAGGGCGGTGATATAAAAAACGTGGCGAGATTGGAGTGGCCCACAACATCAGGTAGCAAAGAGAAAGGGGGAATTTATCTTAACGAAATCAGCCAGGTAGAGCGCACAGGAAAACTGTCTGTCTGTGTTCAGAGTGATCGTTGTGTGCGAACCTTTATCATGGCTGACGAACTGGAGGCATCTTCTTGGTATGATGTAATATCCAGGGCTTGGGAGCACCAACAATATAGAACCAAGTCCACCGTCTCTGAATCTACAGACTTGGCGAGAGATAATAATCTGTATGAAGAATGCCAAGATGGTATGAATTATTGTTTAAAAAATCTACATGTATTTATACCATAAATAAGCTAGGTCTTATCAATAAGTTCGGCCATGACTGAATGCTAGGAATTTCTATTTTGAATATTATACTTCTCGATTCGCTGTAGATCTGGTATATTATGGGAAACTAGAGAAAATGGATGATAGCCCCGAAAGTTTACATGACAAACAAATTACAGAATTAGTTCTCGGTAAAGAAGGTCTAGGCTGGAAAAACAAGAAAACTGGTCAACTAATTACCTTCATCAAATACAGGTGTGATGAAGTTTGAATCATTTCAGTAGATATAAAACTTGATCTAAACTAGTGCACCATATAGGTGGCTCTATACTGATGAACATATTTATTTTTATAATATCCTGGTTTCCTCTGATGAATTATATTAAATGGAATGAGACTGTCAGATAATTGTGCCTGAAGCTCAGAACCTGAACATTTATCCTGCATTATAATAAAACCCTATTCCACTTTTTGGGTGATTAATATTAATGACTATTGCCGTCTATTTACAGTTACATCAGGAGGTATGGCGAAAAGAGAAAACAAGGTTTCATTCGTTTTGAGGTCGGACGGGTGTCACCAACAGGAAGTGGGCTACTCAGATTTCATACTACTGGTGTAGCAAAGGCATTTGAAGAGCTTCAAAAACGGATCAACCAATACGGTATTCGCAAGCAGACAAACACAACCAGCAGTGCCGGAGACTCTCAAAGAGTTTTCGCACCCTCTCGCGGTGAAACTGATGTTAAAGAAAAACAAGCTCACCATTATTCTGAAATTGGATCTCCCTGTCCACCTGATGTTCTGACCGAAGAATCAACCAAGCAACTGATGCAGAGAAGGACGAAGAAAAATAAAGCGGGAGAGGCGTCTGGGAATAATCCGTATTCATATGCTACCACCCGTATGCTGCAGTGGCCGAAATCTTCCGGGATGAGGGATCAAGGAAACAAAGATGGCTACCTGATTCCTAGAGATGAGAGGCAAGACAAGCACAAGGGGGAAGAAGACAAAGATGGCTACCTTCTACCTATCGGGGAGAGGGAAGTAAGGAATATAAAACAACTAGAGCTGTTGGAGATAGATTCCGAGACTGCTTCAGTATCAGAAAATAATCTGTATGTCCCCATGTCCAGTAAGACAACTGTTGAGGGTTACAGCATAATGGAGGGAAAAAAGTACTGATCAGTAAAATGACAGCTGATTCCATAGTAATTAAGAAATTAATACTGACTTACATCGACAATTCTCTACTATTATTTTATTCCAGTATATCGGGATATTCGTTTAAAAACTAGTTTTATTTGATATTTTCATAAAGCGATAGATACTATATATATGTATGCTAGACAGCTTCAATAGGTAGATTAAGGTGAAAATTGGATTTGTTCTTATATATTTGTCAGCCCAAAATGGTAATTATAGATTAATAAATATTCAAAATGAAAGCTGATAATTGTCCTTATTCAAATTGAATTGATATCACCGTGCCTATATTTCCGCATTATGGGCGATTTGACTACATAGAAACGTACAAATCATTAAAATGCATATTTGGGAATCATACTGTATGTTTATATATGTGAATATTTGGTCAGTTTCCGGTTTATATATTACCTACCGTCCTTTACACACAATATTAAACCAAATCTCTAATCAAGTTTCAATCAAATGATTACTAAATCAATTAAATTACAACTGAACATAAAATCAAAGATCGCACTTAGCTAGAACTTTATATAACATATACCAATTGATACATATAAGTAATGACAAGTTGTAGTCATGTATAAGTAATATTTGGGCTATTAAAGTTATTATTTCTTAGAAAGAGGGTGCAGTAGTTTTTCTTTCTGTTAGGTAGGGAGTGGCCGTGCTGTATCCCCCGTTTTAACATATAAGTGTTTTGGTTTTAAGATGAAGGGTGCGGCAGGTTTGGATTTTGTCCTAAGAGGAGGATTGCGGCAGGCGTTTATTTTAATGTATTTGTTCTTGAGACAATGTGTGCAATGTACAGTTTTGATTTTAGTTTGGAAAATATGAAAATTAATAGGATTGGTGTTGGTGTCGGTCCGGCCGATCGGGCAGATCTCTAGAAAACAAATGTATTGGGCTGAGTAAACTAAAATGACCCCTTACCTGACTACGAAATCTTTGCGTATTGGTTTTTATTTAACGGTTAAAAGAAATGCATTCTCCCTCCTCTCTATGAAAACAACAGCCAAGATAGCACTGATCCGAATCCGAGTCAGTCTGGATGGTTAGAAGCCCCAGGCTGCCTTTAAACCCTCCAAATAATTAATTGGTGACACAAAAAAGAAGGCGGCTCTGCATCACCTAAAAGTCAGAAATAC
>JAXGGS010601023.1:0-10185 GCA_035585475.1 Armandia brevis | reverse complement strand
AAGGCTGCCTACTGCCATGATAGTGTGACGTGTAATACATGGCCGGGGAGTCATCCTTTCCCAGTGAAGAGAATCGGTTATGAACATATTGGACAGCTTTTTAATTCGAAGGGGATACCTCGAGCAAGTGATATGAATAATTTAAAGCCAGCTCTAGGGAATACCGAATGTGTACCATCAGATTAGGGTGACAGGGTTATGATGCATTGTAATTCTGTGTATTTTGTGGTTACGCTTGTCATTTCAAGCATGCCGGTCAATTGTTAGCGTGATTAATACTAAGATAATGTTCAATGTATGGTATAAAGATAACTGTTTGGTCTTGAAGATGTCAACTTTCAATATATACAATGGCGATTGAGATGTTGAATTAAAACTCACGTACATAGTACATCCCAACTCACATATCTCTATCCTTGGAGGAAAACTGTACTTTTCCATAATAAAAAATATAAAAGGAAATTGAACTGCTTGAATACTCTTTGAATGGGTATTCGGATAAGGCTGTATAAAACGCGGATCCTTTTCTTGAGTGATTTGCTATTATTTTGATATTTTCACTTACTTTATCATTGTATTCAGTCATTTTATCAGTATTTTCACTTATTTTTCCTCATTATTTCCTCATTTTTCCTCATTGTTCGTTATTGTTTCCTCATTATTGCTCATTATTTCCTCATTATTACTCATTATTTCCTCATTATTGCTCATTTTTGCTCATTATTTCGTCATTTTTGCTCATTATTTCGTCATTTTTGCTCATTATTTCGACATTTTTGCTCATTATTTCGTCATTTTTGCTCATTATTTCCTCAATTTTGCTCATTATTTGCTCATTATTTGTCATTATCCATCATCTTCTTGTTAGTATTCTTCATTTCTCATCATTTTCTCATACTATTTTGATAAACAGCCTTCCAATGCTACTGTGCACATTGACATTGAATTGATACAGTGTGTATCTATGAATCAATTTAGGGACAGAACATGTTGATGCATAATCCCAGCCACAGTATCAATTAACTCCCGTAATATTAAAAAAGTATCGCTTCATATATCTGTACTATTTTGACTATTAAGAGACATTGAAAGCGTAGCATGATTGAAATTTATACTGATAAAAAACACAAATTACAAAACACACATTCAACAAAACCAATTGCAGAAGGATTTTATTTTGCAATCTTAACTGCTTATCAGGATTTATGGGGCCTGCTTAGCTATATATATATATGCATGTATTTTGAAGATTTTGTAAGACTTTGTGAAAGGTGACGGTCACATCTCTGATGCGCTGACGTTTGGTTGACCGAGGTAATTTCTCGAAATAGTTTTTGACTTTTAGAACACACAGTACGCGGCCGTATCTATGGGTGATACTCGATACATGCCATTGGTCGGTCTCTCAAAATACTTGTAAATCTATGAACGCCTAGTGGGTAACCGTATGAGGTAAATGTCAACACATTTATAATATTTGGATTGCAATCGATACTACCAACCGAGTTCCATCCCTCTGCCACACAGAGGTAAATATAAAATTAGAGGTAGCCGTTTTCCTTAACTGTTCAAAACGATGATAAGAGAGTTAAAATGTGTATGTCATTTCACTTAAAAATTGCGATTTCTATGGCAATTTATTTCTTACATATGCCTGAAATAGCCATAGCTAACCATGAGCTTTTGGATAATAAGTGGATCATCTACAAAGATGCGTTTTTGCACAACGCCTTAGATATATCTCTAGAAAAGAACATTCAAAGAACATGGGTAAACATCAATTCAGTTGGAAAGTTAGCAGATCAACTGTGCTTTGGAAGAAATCAAAGAAGCCTCGAAAATATGCGAAATTCACGATTGGTGTTTCAGTATCCTTGCTTTAATTCACGTTTAACCCACACAGATTACGTCCAAGCTAATGGATATCGACGCTTTAGTATCATGTTACGGTCGCATCCATCATTTACAATAAACATGAGTCTGTTTGATGTGAGTTTAAAGCATTCTCTTTCGGGGTGTTTAGCGGAACAGTTAGTTGTATATACACGTAAATGGACACACAAGTATTGTGGTAGAATGCCGTTACGGCAACTCTCATTCCGCTCTGCTCGTAACATCATGATAATTTCATTTATCTCTAATGATAAATTTAAATTGTGCAGGGACAAAGCATTACTCAGCTTCTTCAGCTTCAACTATCAGGTAATGGCAGCGGGGAATCCCCAGGACAATAAGCACATACATCATAGGACATATATACATGTACATAGGACGTATAACGCACATCCCGAACCGAAAGTCATCATAATGAAATCATCGTCTAAGTATACTGATATGGGCATTGGTCAATATTTCTTAATTAAGGCAGCAGATATCAACATCATAATGGTCGAGATCATTGGTAAAAGCCCCAAGACAACAGTATCTATGTATGATGGACCCGATTGCTACCAGTTTCCTGAATTGGTTAACTCTGATGATCATTTCACTTCGTCTGGCATGGTTATGTGCGGTCAATGGCGAATGCATAGGAAAGGCCATAAAATCACTTTGCAGTTCGCCTCCCGGAAAAAGCATATTCCAATTAGATCAGTTTATTTAGAAAAGACCAAGAGAATATCAATTGTACCTGGCAGTGACCATTGCAGCCTCTCTTCATTCGGGCATTTTGTAATGTGCGCAATGCATGTGAGCGTTACTAATGGTGCTTATATCCAGATGAAGGTAGAAGAATTTCAGATGACGAAGCCGATGTTTACCCTTTGCTCCTATAACGCTTTAATTGCATGGAATATTGCAAAACCAGATATTGTGGATGCTATAAATGACACGAACAAATTCAAATTATTTGCACATATTCCCAAACGCATATTGGACAATTCTGGAAAAAAACATGAAGCCGATCAAAATTTTATAAATTATTCTGTTTGCCATACAACTTCAGCCGTTATATTTGATCAATCATCTTTAAATTCAGATAGATATTGTTTAACAGATGATTTATTGCACAATGAGTTTACGAGCATGAAGAACAACATTATTGTGTTATTCTACCACTACATGGCATATCCAACCGGTATGCATTCACTGAGTGTACGCTTGACACTGTATAAATCAGCTTGTCAAGGCTTTATTATCAACTGTCCAAGCAAACTACCAAGTATCATTTACTACGAACCCGCCATCACAAATATTCAAGCAGCCTCAGATGAAAGCTTGTTATATGTATATCGGTTAGACCTATATAGACATGTCATGAAAATTGAGGTATGGCGTCTCATACATGCATTAGATTAAAAAATGGACTTCTCTGATCTTTATTTCAGAACACATAACTTCAAATCTCAATTGTGAATATTCCTCGCAATAATCGTTTTGCTTATGTTACAGATCATTCCCAGTCCAACAGCTCTATGCAGTGTGCTCCACATGCCGCCCCCTGTAGCGAGGGGTGACTCGAGGACAAAATGTCACTTTTATTTAGATCACAGAATCATACACAACAAACAGAGAGATCATTGGATGACAAGGAAAGTTGTGAAAGTATGTAATCAGTTATCACTTTTTACCACTTTTTATTTGGATCATAAATAAATACAAACTTGTTGATTTCCCAATTGTACAAATAATGGCTGCATGCATAAAGTTTACAACACGATTTTACATCTGAGCATCTTACAGAAGTTAATACAAAACAAATTATTGTCACCTTTTGTCCTATTTAAGGCAGCAGGCGGGAATTATATGGAAATGTTTCTGGATGAGCATGCTACCTTAAAGATTCCTGTAAGCCAAGTCACACAGACAATAGTGTACAGAAACTTGGCAGATGAATGTTTCGGGCAGAACTTTTTGACCATAAAATCAAATTTTTCTGAATTGTTGAAATATTGCTTCGTATTTCGGATAAATATGAACCATAAAGTCACGAAACATGAAACTAAGGGATTGAGCCTTACCAATTTATCAGAGATGTCTGTAGCTTACCTGAACGAAATACACACACATGCAACCATCCAAACAGAAGCATCTATGAAATATGAATTCAATCTTCTAAACAGACAGCCTTTCACTTCTATCAGTCATCTTGGAGTTGGGATAAGCACCTCATCCTTGGATTATCCAGATGTTATGACAATATTAACACATTTGTACACTTACGATCACAAGAAATACCAGTCAAAATATGACTTAATTCAGTCATCTGCCGATTTTTGTATTGTGGAATTTGTTTTAATTTATGCTGTAAAGACGTCTTACGAATATCAAATAGTATCAATGCAATTAATGTTAATTCTAAATGAAACAGTCAGTGTTCATCAAGATATCATATTTGAAGTAAGGACGATACTTATTCGTCTCCCTGACTCACATGCTCAATCTTATTGTGACGTTCATGTGCACATTCAGAACATTCCAATAAAAGAAATGGTGGATGTGCGATTGTTAAAAACTAAATTCAAGGGGCCATATCCCTTCGACCAACCTTTCCTATATTTATATGAGCATATTGAAAATCGACCTAAAAGATTAAGTTGGAACGAAGCAAATCATGCATGCAAAGGTGTAGATGCCCAATTTCCCAGACCAACATCAGGAGATCAAGAAGAACGCCTGATAAAGCTCCTTAAGCTGAGTTTTAATATGGATCAACTCCAAGGCCAAAACACTGAAAAAAGACTGAGATGGCGAACGACGGGATTGCAGATATTTTATTACGGTTCAAAAATAAAGGTATTGTAGATCATTAACCAGAATATTTGAAAAGTGCTATTTTATGTTTACACATTTACATTATTTAGCATTTTGGAAATAAATTTCGTAGCCACATGTGATCAAAATATGAGCTCAACCCCGATAGATTCATTCTGATAACTGCCTGATGATAGATGTTGACAGGTGCAATTACTGTTTAAAAGTTTATATTTTACAGGGAAATAACTACACATGGAAAAAACATACAGCTGTATATGCATCACTAATCAAACAACTATTTGAAGGCAAAAACCTATTGTCTCTATCCCACAATACTGGTTTGCCAGGCGCAAAAAAAAGACAGCACCACCTTTTCCGATCCATGACAGAACTCCTGCACATGTACAAAAGGAATGGTACTTCTAAAGAAATATGTCAGATAGCTGTGCTTAATCCTGTGTCCCAAAAATTACTGCTTCTCAATGTTGAGTGTGATCACCAGCTTCCAGTATACTCAGTTCTATGCCAGAAGGGAGAACTACCCTCTAATGGTGAGACCGCCACATTTCTTTACCACAGCGTGGCTAATGAAGAGACTCTCCCTAAAAGCCCTAGCATGACATGGATGAAATACGGTCTCTATGTAAACTATGAAGGTTGCAAAAATAACAAGAAAATCTTTCATCATATTCGCGGGAGGACTCTTCAACGACATAACAGAATGCATGATGCTCGGGTGAGAGAAACGGTGAATGATTTGTGTTACAGATTTAAAATGGTTGACAATCCAACTTTGAGATATGTGCGATTTAAAATGCTGAATAAGCCATCTACCATTAAGAGAGATAATACACTATACTGCGGTTATAACTATCTCCTTGTACCACCACTTTGTGTTCAAATTCAACATGCAGATAGCAAGATAATGTTTCGTGATTATTCATTAAATGACTCCATGGTCAAGAAAGTCGATAAAGTCTTCAACATTTTGGGGAAATATATGTATTGGTCTAACACGGTTGACAGCGATCGTATGTACAGTTTCATAAATGCTTTTGTACTAGATCAGTGTGGAAAATTTCAGTCACCTTGTGATAATGAACTGTGCAAGTCAGCTTTACATGAACATATTCACATCCTAGGTTGTGGAGAGCATACACTTCTCCATATGGCATGCGACCATCAATATTATTGCTCATACGGAGATTGCATTCACTGGCATTATGTATGCGATGGAATAAAACATTGTGCAAATGGGAAAGACGAAATTCACTGCCCTCAAAATGTGCCATTATTAATCAAAACAGAAAGAAATGGGCTTGACATAAACAAAAGTGAATTGTTTATTTGTTCAGATGGAACAAATATATCTCACACATTTGTTGATGATTTGGTCAATGATTGTACACTTGGGGAGGATGAAGATATGCTTAGAGTATTGACTAGTAATATCAATAGCTCTAATATCCTAGGGAATCCATGTGGAGAGCAGGGCTTGTTGGCTTGTTTCCCAGGTCACCAGAAATGTTTCGCCTTCAATCAGTTTTGCAAAATCCGTTACGACCAATTTGGGCATTTAAGATATTGCCGTAATGGCGCCCACCTTATTCACTGCAGCGATCACGTGTGCCCAGGAATGTACAAATGTCTCCGATCGTTCTGTGTGCCACTTCATATGATGTGTGATGGCATGGCTGACTGCATTCAAGGAGAAGATGAAGAGCACTGTCCCACTAAACATGTGGTACCCTTTTCATTTCTGTGCAAGTCAGGGTTGACGTTGCACCAGGTGCATGTTTGTGACAGCGAGCTGGATTGCCCTGATGGGGAGGATGAAGCTTCATGTGGTTTAGCAAAATGTGAACTCGGATGTGATTGTATATATCTTTCTATGATATGTGAAGTAAACATAAAAGATACAGAATATCTTGACCTGTCAGGCTTCAGAAGTTTAACTTTTAAAAGTCAAGTCAATGTATGGAAATTAATCAACACAGGTAGTCTAATGAAAATAAGCATTCTAAATTGCAATGGTGATAAGCTCAGCTCTAGCCTGGAAACGCTGCCACTTTCCTCAATAATTGAATTTCATATGACTAAATGTAACCTAAAGCACCATAGTAACAATCTTTTTTCAAGTCTCACGGACGTATTATGGCTTGATATATCATCAAACCGAATCGGCTTCCTTGCTGATGGATTATTTCGCCATAATTCTCAACTAACAGTCATTGATCTATCACATCAGTATCTGAAATCAATTGATTTAAATGTCTTCAAAGATCTACTTTATCTAGAAATGATAGACCTGTCATTCAACCGGATCACTTGCATGATTATGACCCAATTCAGCTTTACAACTCACAAACTATTAATCAATTTAGAACAGAATGAACTGACTTTGGTGAAAAATTATACAAATCTGTCTAATATGACTGTAACGAATGCTAATGTTGATTTATGCTGTGTCTATGGGGATATATTTTGTCATGAGCTCGACGTCAGTTGTTTCTCCGTACCTAATGAAAATGGAGCCAATATATTAATCATGGCTCATTCATTTATAATCTTGGCATCCCAATCTATTACATTTTTTGTCCGATCTCAGCGAGCACCTTTGTTTGCCGGAAAAAATATGGCCATAAGCTACCAAGACATATTGTTGATCTTAGATGCTATCAATCTGTTCTCTCTTCGAATCTATCAGACTGTGTTTCACGGAAAACATACTAGTGGAGGCTGGCCTTATTATATTTGTGCATATTTTGCCGGTGTGAATCTATTCACTCATCTGTCACAACAGATCCTGACTGTATTTATTATGTTTTGCTACAAGCGCGCCCTAACACAATTAACTAAGATGACAAACAAAAAATTAAGGAATCTTGTGTTTTTTCAAATGCTGTTAGCGTTACAGTTCACTATATTGATGATGACTTTGTTGAAATCTAATCGTCAATTTCAATTGCAGCCCCTGTGCAATTTATTTTTTTGGTCCGATCAGTCATCGCCTAATCAAAAACTGGTATCGGTTGCTTTGATGATATTCTTTATGTCAAGCACTTTGGCATTTTTAAAAATCCTTCTGGATATTATGAACGCTATTAGTTATTCCTCCAATCAGTTTGAACTTGGCTTGTCCTCATCAATTCTCGCAGACAGGTATAAGCAGGTGAGGTTATATATTTTTCAAAATATAAGTTTCCACATTTCAAGTGGCCTACTAGATTTGGGAGGGGCGATATATTCAATATCTGAAACTAGCCAAACATCTGTGGTGTTGGTGGCATGTCTCCTGTCACTGTCTTGCACCCTTCCAGCAATGCGATCTATCATTTATCTAGGGCGGGCAATGGTGAAACATGTCAAGACACCCCAAAAGTTGTGAAACTGACTTTTTCATTTGCAATATAGCTCTTGATAGATTATACCGATACTAAATTACCCATATTTCTAAATCCGTCGGACGAAAATGGTAATAAATATTCAACTATTTATACGTGGCACAGTTGTCAACATGTTGATGTATGGATACTGTGGGGCAGGGCCTTCAAGAGCACCACGGACCTACAGTTCGATCCTGGATACCATCCTGTATAAACTAACAATCCTGGAACTCGTTTGGCAAATGTATGGAAACATGTACTTAGGCACTTCGATCACCAAGTGTCACCAAGCATCTATTTAAGAATCTGCAATTGACTGACATGGACCAATAAGGACCCCCAGGGATCAACGAGTACCATATGTGACCCAGTAGAACCTAACGGGACAGACAGGGACCAACAAGGACCTTGGGGAATCAAGTAAGACCCCAAGGACTAGGCAGGACGAGGCAGGATCTACTAGTATCAGCTGTCATATATGGAAAACTCTGTGCTGACAATTGTGCCATAACAAAGTGACTTTATTCCTGCTTCAATGCTTTCCTCTGTCAACTGGGCCAAATCCAAATTCATAATTTTGTATTTTCCAGAGTGGTTCCTAAATAAGCCAAATAAATCAGAATCAGTTTGTTCATATTTGCGAATTTGATTGGTTAGTCACTGCTATAGTGTAAAGTGGAGCCAACTCTCCTCTGACAATGGTGGTGACTTATAGGTGCAATAGATTGGCCAACTGTTGTTGAACTGCTGAGAGCTGGTTGGCGCACCAGTGGGTATGAATCATAAAGCATGTAACTCTGGCCTCGAAAGGTAAGTAAGTCAGGAGAAGTATGCTTGTCTAATATGTGAAGCAAGGAGGTCGCTCAAAAAAAGATAAGGTCCATGGAAAACATCAACAAGTCAGGTGACCTTTGCAATAAATATCTTCAGACAGATAAATCAGTTGAATTTAGATGTTTTAGGTGAGCGGGACAGGCCACCAATTGTTATGAAATTTATCTATTCTATTCCTTGCCAATTTTATGAAATGTACCATATCCTTCACCAATTTTACAAATTACCCTACTTTTTCACAATTTAGAAAGGAAGTGACCCTATTCTTCATCTATTTTTTCTATGACTGACCCTATTCTACATATATTTTATCTTTGACTGACCCTATTGTTCGCCACTTTTTTCTCTGACTGACCCTGACTGACATGGCCCCATCCCAGCACCCCCATCTATCTTCGCACAGAAATCCCCCCCCCCCCCCGGGTTTCTTTCTAACTTAACTTAACTTAAACAAGGATTAAGGATGCTTGCTTAGTATATGTAAACATTATTACATTTTCCTTAAAAAGATGCACACTACTCATACTACTTTTCAAATTGACACCACTGTATAAGATATTAAATTATAGCTGTGATGAGGGCACATATCTTAATCTTCTGTTATCAGTTATGCTATGCCTCCTTTAGCATTCATACTCAAAATAAATATATTTTATATTTTTACAGTGACAATAGACTGGACTAAACATAATATGTATGTAACTAATCGGAGGCCAATTTCGTTTGGCAAAACTTCAAAGCATCAAATTTCGTCAAAAAATTATTTAAAAGCTGATTCAAAATCAAAAGGCGTCAACAGCATACATACGGCACAAGGAGATTTGACCCGATATAAAGTTGTATTATGTACCGTTGTTCTTAATAAACATGTAGAGTTCCTGTTAAATACTTCACAGCCTTGTTATATGTCATCTATGAGCCCGGGATTCTACAGTAGTGTTATTTGCCTCCTTCATTATGTGATATGGCAATGTCATTCTGACAAAGCATATTATTGAATTTGTGCTGAAACCTACCTACATTTACACATTAACTTACTGAGGTCATATTTTATCTTTAAATTCCAGGGGTGACAATGTGCTATATCAAATTACAAAAATAATCAATGAAAATCAGACATCTTCATTTGACCATATTTAAAGCCCTTTTTGATAATCTCCGAAGGCAGACATATTCTATGAGTCAACATATTTGACTAGTTTCTCAATAGAAAAAAAAACCCGAACGAAATTGCAAAATTACCAGCATATTCATCATATGTGTATATATG
>JAXGGS010601022.1:0-11217 GCA_035585475.1 Armandia brevis | reverse complement strand
ATTAACAAATTCTATGTGGCATCACCCATGTATGAACTGAAGTGTTCGACATAACTACCGTAAACACATTTGATTTTAAAGACGTAATATTTACCGAAGAACATAACAAAATTATAAGATCAGTGAACTCAATGACAATCTTTGTCTATCTGCCCATATACACACCTTGTTTTTGTTTCGCAGTTAGATTCACGTCTGTGCCGTCGGAGTGTATCAACTGTGTAGCTTCTAGAAACGGTATGGTAGATGGATAGTCATCTGAGTCTTTTTCGGCGCTTTCAACTCTCTTCTTATCAGATTTTCTATGGGATCGCTTCGAATTTTTTTGTAGTTTTTCGGTGTTCATTTTCGCTCCACGGCCGATATCTGAGTGCATACGCGAATGAAAGTATTCTAGGCAATGTATTTACATGTATGTAAACCGATCGTTTCGATAAATCGTAAATCTATACACGTGTTGATCTGTTGATCCTATTGATACATGTACATGCGATCCCTTGGATTAACCGATCAACGGGATAGATACTCTGTACACCAACAACAGATTGGTGACTAACATACTTCTATAATCATATGGTGATTAAATTAGAATACACTATGCCATATAAAACAATCGGATTATGAATTTACTAGCAGGACATACAAACAAAAATGAAGCACCAATTTGACGCAAACAACTCGAATATCTGTAACCCCCTGTTCTTAAATTATTAGATTGCTTAGTGACGAAACTAAGGCAGGTGGATGGTTTAATCACCCAAGCTCTTTCCAGTGCATAATTACGTCTTCGCCTAAATGTACCTAAGTGATAGGTAATAGTTTCGTCGAGGAAGCACAACGTACACGTGCTTTAAATGTTTTATTTCGATAACAATAATTATTTTCAAACATTTGTGGTTTTCGTAATGTTTCACTACACTACAAAGAAATTGTTTCTTACTTTTATTAATATTTGAATCGATGAAGGTTCAAGTTTTTTGTAAGGAAGAATTAATAATTTACCTCTATTCAATCTACTACTGCGTGTACGACTGATTACAAAAAGAACTGTACGATCACCAAGTTTATCATATAAAAATTTAAGAGTTTCCATCGAATGTTCAAAGTTTCATGAAAGAGAATAAAAAAACATCATCATGGGAACTCACATGTAACGAACCTATATCATAGGTATGAGAGAATGAAGTGATAAATATGTGTCGATGAGAAAATATTCAAATATTGATAAAAAGTGCACTGAAAGTGTAAAAAAAATATTTACAAATGCAGTAGTTATAACCGTAATTGAATAATATCACAAACAATTGTCGAACACCATTGACAAAAGGTTCATCATGAAAGAGAAGCAACTCCTCGACACCTTGGTCATTTGCAAGAAGTGCGGAAATTGAGCTTTGCTCGTCAGACCAAAGTTGATACACGAAGAGGCAGTAGTATAAATTGCATATAAAACTGTACACATACAGACTTCTTCTCTTCCGATTACCGGGAATATTCCCGGAAGACAGGCCAATTTGCCGATTGAGCTAAGTGTCAGCGCATACCAAAAGCTATGTAGTAGAATCTGTGCAACATGAAGCACGAGAGAAACACGACGAATTTAGTTTTTAAATTGTAATGATTTTTGTAGGTTTTCAGTCTAATTGGATAAACTATGCATCATAGCAATTCCTTCTCTCGGCTGACACGTGTTACTTCTTTACTGTTACTTTTAATGGGACTACTTAGTGAATTTGAAGGGGCGATTATCTGTATGTACTTTCTCATTCTATGCACAAAAAACGCCGTTAGCAAATATCTCTATGTAAGGGTGGATATGTTGATGCATCGCAGTAATTCAAGCGCGTGTGTCTGGGGCAAAGTGTTCACCTCAGTTACAGATTCGATGACGAATCCGACCGTCAAATGCAGTGAAAGCATAGAGTCATGTGGCTTTGTACGTGTTAAAGCTGATAGAGTGCGCAAATGGTTAAACTGCATTTCTCGCTAAGTTATTGATTTCAGACTTCCGTCCAGGAACACCTTATGAAGGCAAAACGATTGGTTTGTCAAAACCAACCTGGCAATAACCTGAGAAGTGTGCATTCTTTGTTACGTCTGTTTCTCTGGCCTAGTGTAGCACCATGTGTTGGTGCTAGAGAATCTTCCTCTCTCAGGTTTTGGTGCTTGAATCAGCCTCTTTATCAGATCAACTCTCCAGCGTTTTCGTCATCACTGTGACGAATTCTAAAACAAAATCGAAAACGACGTGTGAAATATACTTGACCCTGGAACCATTTGGTCGAAACAGTGTAGGAATGTCTATTACTTTTTCGAATAACGACATAGTAAATTGTTGTTCTGGACTTGGCATCACACAGATTGTTATGGATGTGTAAACAAACGAATTAGTGTCAGCTTTGCACTTTTAAACCGCCAGGAGGAATCTGCTCACCTTCGTAATTAACCTGTCCGTCTCCATCAATGTCAGCTTCAGCTATCATGTCCTCGACTTCGTTCTCCGCCAGCTTCTCTCCCATACTGGTGAGAACTTCGCGCAGCTCTTCAGCAGATAAAACCCCGTCCCCGTTCTTGTCGAAAAGCCGGAATGCTTCACGGAGATCGTGCTCGGGTTTTGGAAGTTTGTACAATTCTTTCTTCATCAGCTCCATGAATTCGTCGTACTCAAGACGGCCATTGTCTGTGAAAGAAGCGATATTCCCTTTATTTTTAAAACGAATTAACCTTATTAATCCAAACTTTTTTAGCAAAATATACTACTTTTGGTATAATATGGTTGGGCTTGTGATAACTGAGAGCGCCAGTAGAGTATTATTTCTTTAAAAAGACAAATAATGTTCAACTTGAATATATCTTTGTTTAATTTTGATATGAGTCTCAAAGTCCATAGCACATCGTTAGTTCACATTGTTACCATGACAATAGTCATGTGAGTAAAATAAATCGCACATGTGAGCAGCTACCGTAAAGTCCAACTAAACTGGATATTAATACCTAAGGTCACGGAGCTGAGTGCCTTATTGAAATCATAAATCGACCTGGCAGTGTGACTGTGAAGGACAGGTGCGAGCAGACAGGTCATCTGCTTTATGAAGGTGGGTAAATCTAAATGTCACGCAGCAACTCGGTAACACCAGGAAAGCACTATGAGAAGGGAGGCAGCGGTGAAAACTGCTGAATGTTGTTTAATGTCTCCAGGGTCGAACTTTGCAGAAACGATTAATGATACCAGCAGCAGGCTCTAATCCAATTAATCATTAAAATGTCATAGGTATGTTTTACATCGGAGTTGATTCCTCAATTCCCGACAATTGAGTCTTTTTTAAAATGTATTCACTGAAAATATCGCATGGTGACTTTTTCACCGATTCATGAGATATTGTTAACTGGTTAAGGGAGACGCGATCTGCATTCACCATAAGCAAAACACAAAGTGCGACCATAATAGGTTTGTGACTGCGCAAACACCCACAGGAAAGCAATCAATATTGATAGCATTCGTCATGTTATCGTTTGAATGGTTTGTATCGACACCTGGAAAAAAACAGTCAATATTGTCTGTGGGAATCACTTCATCGCATTTATGCCACTTCGAATCATTAAATGGATATGACATATCATCGCCGTTGCATGTTTACTGGGAAAACTTTGGAAAATCTGAATTTCCGCAAAATTCCGCCAGAGTAAATATCATCTGTCATACAGATGCTTTAACCAGTAATTGGCAGAGATCATGACTAAATAATTGCTAGCGTCGTGACGCGTCAAAAGTTAAAATGATTGTGTTCACTAATCATCAATGCATCAGCCTGAATTCTCAGAAATCATGAGCTATGAGCGTTTTTAAAATCATGGTAGAACGTATGGGGAAGAATTTCCCCAAGTAGTCGTGACACCAGTCTTGGATTAATACTCTCAATAGATAGTAACAAATTTTCCTCATCAAGAGCAGGATTATGGACATATACAGTTCATGTCCTTCGTGCTTTCAAGAACTGTAAAAACACTAGCACACAATGAAAGGGTTACACAATTGCTGCAGTCACCTCTGGAAAGAATCTCCAATGTGCACGTCAGCCACCCCAGTGGAAGCGCAAGTTTATAAGATACAATGTCATACCCGGTTCATCTGGCTACAATGCCGAGGCAGTTATAAAATCTGACACAATAAAGGGCAAGTTTCAATTAGGTCAGTAAATTACATCCAAGAGTGTGCGCTTCCTGTTAAGACTCTCTGGAGGCGAGGAGGCGCGAATTAGTGCCGGTTAAGGTCGAGGACGGCGGCTCGGCGCGGCCTTCTCCTTGGGTGTGAGCGATGACCACGGGCGGGGCCTTTTCATTATCAAATACAATATCAACTCCCATTAGGACTGAAATACACAGCGGGCAGAGAATAACGGCGGCGAGATGCGGCTGAGTGTCACACATTATAAATAGCCCGTGTAGAAATGCTGTGATGAGTCTCGTACGCGAGGAGTGTTAGGGGTGGAGCACCTGAGCTTGCTAGGCGTCGGGAGAGCCCCTTGGTGTTATTTCGCGCTTTTAAGGAAATTGAGATGACGTGAGACGTGTAAATGGCCGTCTCATGCAAAACATGCGACGCAACAGGAAGTTTTAGGGAAAGTGTGAAGAACAAATTAAATTCTCCAAAGTGTAGCTGAAGCAATGCACTCCAGACCGATGTCAGTGTAGGTCAACAGTCACAACCAAACAGTAGTGCTGCATTAAAGACTATTATTAAGAGCAATTAAGGAATATTAATATAGATTTCAAACAATAGCTCAGTTGATACATTATATACACTGTAACCAAATAAAATTTGTCATCCAATGGCTAAAACGCATGAAATTACATCTATCGATAAACTATTCGTAGAAACTACGTGGCGATGTGGATTAGTTGTCGTATACAATTCTGGCAGTGTTGATGACATTTGCTTACACTCGGTCGGTAGATTAAGCCGACGAGCTTCTATTGTGGCGCAACAGAAAATAGAATAAATCAGGATAAAGCGTGCGCCTGAGGTGGTGGACCGCTCTGTGGTGTCGGGCTAATTGAGCATGAATGCGGCCCCCGTTCGCTAGGTACAGCTGTGAAGACAAGTGCTCAGAAGTACCTTGTTTTTACTCGCGAAATAGATCTACACCCACTGGAAATACCATAAACAAATCGATAGGCCGAGTATGGCTTATAGAACATCATCACAAACCCGATACGGCATAGTTTCAGTCAAAATCTGATTCGTCACCGAACGTTATATATAGATCGAGCGCCATTAGAACTATGCGTACATTAATGCTTTGATTAGTGAAGGTGTAACGTGAAGACATCTTATCGCGTGTCGATCATCTGGGCCTAGTCTTAGAAACATCTTAACAAGATCACCCACTGACATCGATTAATTAATGCATCTCTGCTTGCGTCTGTCTTTTTAGATTATTTCCCCTTTTCAGTTCCTGTAAAATATGTCTATATAGATCTGAACTTACCGTCTCGATCCCATTTCATGCATTTGTCGACGATGTCCTTTATCTCGGAGTCGCTGAGGTTGTAGCCGACACTCTTTATGACGGTTGCAACTTCATCTCCGCTGATATGGCCATCGCCATCTTTATCAAATAATTTAAACGTTTCTCGAATCTCTGAAATTCATAAAAAAAAGTATTCATACAATGTTTATAATCGCCCACTGGAAGCGTTGCATCAACTATAATATGTAACTTAAGAAATAGAGGAAATATGCAATTTCCAGAATCTACTATAATTTCAAATTAAACTAAATTTGATTTCGAAGTATCAGCGGGAATCACCCAAAAAGGGCCAATAGGTCACTTCAGTTGTGTCGTAGGAGGGATGGAATATGAACAATTAAAGAAAAATAGATTTTTTAACATATTGGACTGATAAAGTGGAATTCAGTCTAATATTCTATCTGATCTGTCCTTGATTTTAACAAGCGAATATGATACGACGCGTCTGATTCATCAGCGCACGCGTTCGGCGCTGAATTGATCTACGAATCTCATACGAATTAATGCTGCAAAGCACGAGCAGTCTAGAGGTATGATATCATCATACAAATACAACACAGGAAAGGGAGAAATAAATATGACTGTAATCCATTTTTTGACGACACGAATGAGGAAAATCTATTAATCCAGATTAGATTCCAAAACAACATGATCATTATATCTTTGGTGTTTATATGTTAATGATAGATAATCCCCTAAAATGTGGATCTTACCGGAATATATTACCTTATTCTCGTAGAAAATGTACAATAGAAGCAGGAATCATCTTTTTGATTCATTTATTTTCTTCCTCGCGAAACTTGAGTTTACGAATTCACGACAATATTCTATCCCATTGGTTAGCTTAACAGCTCGTGCCTCAGACTGCCTTCTTTCTCACCCATATTTACAAATTTGAGTTATTTATATTTGCACTGAGAAGGCGTCGCAAAAAGGCGAGCCCAAATATAAACTGACCTCACACATTAGTGTAGTGAAAGACAAGCTATGTTTTTTACTGCTGTTTGAAGACGAGAAATTCTGAGGTAGGCTCGCTGATGTGGCCGAGTTTCGCTCTGCAGCGCCCTCGGCAGTTTTGGGGATGTGTCAGCATCCGTCAGAGAGACTCCCCAGATCGATGGCTATAGGTGTGTGCACTCGAGGTTGTAACCCACGCTGGCATTTCCTACTGCTCATTTACCGATCAGAACAAAAAAATAAAAATGCATGTAATATTTTAAACTCTCAGCCCTAAAACGTCTCTGTCCGAGACACCAATGTTCGATTTACATATTTGACAACTATCTCGACTGTGTGTCGTTGATCAGATCTAATAAACGTTTCAACCGTCGGGTTCCTCGGCATTACAAGGCCACCTGTGCTTACGTATGTGTAACTCAACCTGTGCCTCCTTCAGCAGCCCGCCGATTGATCTCAATGTATCCTGTCATTTGCATGAGCTTACCAAGACGACGATTACTTTTCAGACATCAACAAGTCGACTTGACGGCAATTTGGCAGTTAACAGTGATTCACAGGGGCGAGACTTCATCGAGAAAAGGTCAACCTTTCTCCTCCCCGACTCGACGTAATATCATCGGCTTCTAAATCCATGTAGGGGGAAATAACGCGACCGCGTTACGACATCAATGTGCCGTAGGCCACCAGTTTGATATGACATTCCGCGATAGGTAAAGTTCTCAAATTGGCAGTACATCAAGGTAAATGCCCAAGTGGGAAAAGAGCAAGCCATGTCTGCTATTACTATGGATGGAGTTAAAAGTAAATGCGCCCTACTAATCTAGTATTGTGCGTGTTACTGCTCATGAACATGTCTTATTGGTATCTTCATTATTGATAACTAAGATTCGATGACTGCGGTCGAGTAATTTAAGATTTCACCGAATATAGCCGATTTTTTTCATAAACTTCCAGTCCATTTTCCGGCACTTGTTAACAGACTATCTTGTCCAGAACAGGCACTCGATCATATAGCGAAGTTCGATTGATTCATGAATGTACCATCACTTGTCCGATCAAACACTTCATGAATATTTAACCTTAACGACGTCGGTAACTATAGTCGGAGGCTGGAAACGTATAACCCGATTGTTTCATGTTACTCACCATTAATCTGTTCCGGGGTTAAGCCGGTCTCGTCCTGTAATATTCAAGAGAAACATTGCAGATTAGTCGTGATAACTGCTAGCACATGAGATCAATAGAGCTACTGTAGTCAATGTTTACTCAAATATAGAACAAGAATACAGTATTGTCAGCCATCACTGTCACGATTTCAGCTGGCCTGATAGGTCTTCGCCACTCAAACTGACGCAAGGTTTCCGGTGAGTGTTACGACATCATAATTATATGACAATGAGAAAAGAGTGAGATGGTCTCTTATCAATACATATTTGGCGTACACATTAAGAAATTGAGTTAACTCAGGAATATGTCGTATGTGCTATGACGAATCATTCCATTGGAACATCGACGCGATATTGAGATAAAATATTTGCAGTACATGAACATGAAAAGATATCCAAAGAAATTAAGTTTACTCATGTATATATGTCTTACGCGCTATGACGAATCGTTCAATTCCAGCAACGACGCACTATTTAGACTACATCAACAGGATTGCATAGCATGTTGGCCATATTACCCCCAGTATATTATCAAGACATATTCGGCGTACGGGTAAATATTGTTAGAAAACTGAAATAGAATAATCAATTAATTATTTGTGCTTGGGGCGAGGATGCTGTTTCTCACGAGGATTTACCATAACGATTTAGTAGAAATGTTCCCCAATTATGCTCCAGAGTGATTTAATCATTCGGAATAGTGCGTCTCATACCCGGTTCCCATATCCTCAGGTTGCTGTAGTAGAATATGCAGCTAATGACGGCAAGTTTAACCTGTTCATTTCTGACTGTACTCCACTAGATACAGGAGACAACAGAAACGAGCTAATCCGGATAAGCTTCATTTCTACTTCGCAATGAATACGATTCGAACCAACGTCCAATCAAGCTATAACCTTTCTATGGATTTACATAATAAGATGATGATTCGGTATACATCCGCCATTATGAAATGCCATATATGTATTGACCATTCATAAATACATTGTTGTTCCCGAAGTAATGGGCTGATGAAATACTATCCCTTTCCTTCCGTATGTTGGGCCACATGAGATCCAGCTTCCTCGTCCCAAATCGATAATGAAATCATACTATTTAGATTTGGCAACTCCCGCGTATATTACCATCAATTTCGCATGCTTTGTTTTTCTATAGCTACACGTACACATGGATTTGAAATGCGTTATAAGGAAAAAGAAAGACTTACCACGGTGACGACGGAGGAAGACATAATTGGCCCAGCGTGGCCTGAATCACCAATATAATGTTTCACTAGTTCTGATATGACGAGCACACTGATTGACAATGCCTACTGGTGCATGACTGAATATATCCGCTGTCGGCTAGCTTATCCATACGGAAAATCGATTATTCTATCGCCAGACAACGACGAGAGCCTTAACTCATGCAGTTTGATGATCCATGACTTTTCAAAAATTGAGATTATCTGTTCAGCAGGTGGCTCCGATGCTTGATTCGATCAGGCGCCGGTGCGCTCACGTGCGAGCAGGAACCGAGCGGAAAGACTCGTGCGGCCGCCGATATCTCACTCGTAGCGTCCGTCCCGCGACGTATAATTTCGTATCTTCCCTTACAGTTATATGCCACACACCTCGCAACAATTCCTGCCAACTCTTTTGCCTCGCTTAAATCGTAAGACCAGCCGGTATCGTCTGCGTTTTTGCGCGTTTCGTTCACATCGTGTCCCGGACCGAGTCCCGGCCCACTGGTGCTGCTGCTACTGCTGCTGCGTGTATCGACTCTTACACGACGCTATGTGCGGCTATGTGTGCGAGGACGAGGCGTCGGTCGGTTTACGGGAACCATCTCAGTTTTCTGTTTCCAAAGCAATCAGTAAGACCGCACGACAGAGGAGCTGAGAAATCGATCCGGGCGTCATAGGTAGCCGGCCCTGTAGACCATTCGCAGCCCGTCTAATGAGTGGTCAGCGCTTTTATTGATAGTGTAAGTGATTACAATAATGTGTTAGAGTTAGCCTTTATTCTTTGTCCACTAATTGTGGCATGGCAAACTTTGCGGGAGATGGCGACAAGCAGCAGGAAGCAATCACAGAACGCTCAATGTATACGTCCTTCAAATTGCTTGACTGAGTCGCTTTAATACGTTAATACACTGCAATTATCTGCGCGACTGACGACCCCGAGCTTATGTTTGAAGACCTATTGGCGTAATTAGTGTTGCCGATTATCTCATGCCCTGATATGACATGATGAGTTCACGTACACACTCTGAGGAGACTGTTTAATTTTCTTTGTTTTGTGACACGTCTAATAACCTCGTGAGTATAGCTGGCGGTGAATTGGTGTTTTTGTTTATGATCAATAACCAAGGTAGAAGCCTCATTTATTATGGAATGAATTACACTCTGAACGACCTGTTTGTCGTGATGAACAATAGAATAATCAGTAAACAGACTATTTTTTCTTTGATACGCTCAGAGACAGAACTTCCTGTAATGCGCTCAGAAACAGTGTCACTCTCCAATCCTGGGCTGGAGTTTGCTGGGGTCGATACTTCAGCTTTGTTAAATTGACGATTTTAGACGGGGACCTAATGGCGCAGGTTTGTAACAGTTATACTGTGAACGTGCTGTCGTTGACCAGCCGCCCTCACTCATGTGTTTAACGTTAAACATGAGATGGGCGGAAATTGTCCAGTGGGACAATGGGAGTCAGACGACTTAGGTTCTCGACATTCGATTTGGTTGAGTACTCAACAAAGCAAGTAACTTCAGATTGAAAACTGTCGACTTTACTAACACAATAATCTTCAATCTTTTATAACTGGTATAATCCCGAACAATTGCAAACCGGGTGCCTTACATTGGTGAGGTAGCACAACCTATTGTCAAACGTTGAGTACCTGATGAGCTCATTGGGGAGTTATTGCCATCATCAGCTAGTAGGATATTAACGGTTTGTTTCGTTTTCTTCAATGTTTCAAGGACAGCAGCTGTAAAGATTGGGATCGATTTACGACCACGGTACTTTAGGACTAGAGGATTTTGTAATAACCAATTGTGTCAACAATGTCATCCTCTCTCTCTATGTCCTGAAGCTGTGGCTTCATGGAAAATATATTATGTTTATAACTGAAATGAAAGGGGAAGTTTTTTCTTAATTATTCATGCTTTGTGGTCCAAATAAGAACTCCCCAAACAGAGGCTGATTAGTACCCTACTTGACACTTTGATGAGAGATTTTTGTCATATCATACATTTTTCACTAGGCTAAGGCAATACAATTTGGAGTACTGAATTAAATACATGTTCTTATTCCTAAACCCGTTTATGAATTCATAGCGTGTATTTTGTGTATGATGTATTACTACATATCGATACATTTAGGCACTTAGAAGTATAGCATAAAAACTATTTCTTTAATACAGTTTATAAACTGATGAATTTTGAAGTATTCCTACAACGAATGATATCGCAATTGAAGCAACGATCATTCTTAACATGCTCATGGCATACCTGTTAAATGAGACGTGTGTCACCCATGCAGCACAACAGATCAGGGAGTGGTCTATAAAATGTT
>JAXGGS010600911.1:0-10185 GCA_035585475.1 Armandia brevis | reverse complement strand
CCATTTCTACACCTTGTACATCCTTTGATTAGCAGTATTGTTCCCAATTTGAGAAGTGCCATTAAACAGTCACAGCTACGCTTGCCGCCAAATAAAAACTTAGTAAGTAACTCATTTACGCTGCCTAAAGATTGTAATAGATAAATTTATATATTGGGGAGCGAACATGGTAACCTCATAATGCGCCTTTTATGAAAATGTTTCATCTACCTACAAAAGCCTATTCCCATAAACTGTTGACGACCGAAGCGTCCCCGGACTACGCAACTGAACAACGCACCTCGTGCGTTTGTAAATAATTATTATCATTTTATTTTTTACTTTTACTGTGTACTAATTTTTGCATGTATGTAACTAGCTGGAGGCTAAAGCATTAATAAAATTTACAATTACTATCAAGATCACAGACTAAGATATTTAACTGATAATAACATATAGGCCTACTTATACGCATAAAGTGTGGTGCCAAGCCACAAAGATTTTAGTCTGGTGATTACCCCATATATATATGATGTCAATTAAACAAGATATGATAAAGAGCGAAGCAGAAGGCTTTCAGTAATTTCTGATTCCAAAAGTGCAATTTCATTGGTGCGTAAGGGCCGAGTCATTATTTAAATATTGGGAGGGTCATAATTTTATTTTTGAATCTATAGGGAGGGTCATAATTTTTGTTGGTGGCATACAAGGAGGGTCATAATATTTTACAGAGATATATAGGGAGGGTCATAACTTTTTTTTACAACTTTTTCGCAAACAATCTAATCGGATCCAAATTTAAAAAATTGTGTAGATCAATAAACTTATGTTGTAGTACAAAACGACTTGTTGAAAGCTCGGACATGATATATATTTCATTTAATCAGTGATAATGATGCTGCCATTGGACATCTTATGAAACATGGTAAAAAGTACAGGAAATTGTCTAAAAAGAAATATTTTTGTACTGAGCTTTAAGAGTTTATCAATGAACACAACGCAGCGATTCATGATGAGACAGGTCGGATTTTGAGCAAACCACACAAAATGATCTTGTGAAGTATTCAATGCTTCTATGCTAGCAAAATTGAGAACCATAATTGACAATATTTCCAATATATGATTGAGTTATTTCCAAGAAGGCAAAAAACGACAAGGTAGATCTGAAGAGTGTAAGGACATAAAAAGACCAGCTGTGAGTGCAAGGAAACCAGAAAAGAGATCTCTTTATAAGTGTCTAGAACAAATGAGACATATTCCTTACTTGGCCCTGAAGCAAAATACTTCATTGATGATACCATGAACAAATATGAAAACCGTCTTTTAGACCTGGTGTGTAACATCAACAGGAGCATTTGCCAGATCACTCTTGACCATTTGAAGATAGACAATGTCCAAAAGTTGAAAGGCTTTGATATGAAGGCATATTTGGTGAGGATAGAGGTTGGAGTGTTGATTACTCAACCAAATGTCTAATTCTGGATATTTTACAACTTTACAGCCAGCTGTAGACATATACTAGACTCATTACTGTGAAGTATATGAAAGTGACTGAAAACCATCTGTGTAATAATTCACTACTGAACTGTACTGACATGTATTTTTTAATGAATGAATGTATAAACCATGATTCTACTACTAATATTTTATAGTTACACAAGAATTAACAATGTTTATTGAATATTAAACTACATCTATGATGATTTATTTGCGAATTTAAGATAGGGAGGTTCATAATGTTATTTTTGAATCTATAGGGAGGGTCGTAATTTTATGGGGCGGTATATAGGGAGGGCCAAATTTTTATTTTACAAACCACCAGGAGGTCATAATTTTTTTATTGGATTTCCAGAAAATTGCCCAGCCCTCCCTATGGGCAAATAATGACTCGGCCCTAATTACAAACTGTTAAAGATAGTACGGAGTAATATGATCTCATCACTGTGAGCATGCATCTAATATTTTTGAAGCTGTCGCTGGAGAGGTCAGAAGATAATCCTCCATAAGTCCGATGCTTTTTCTCTTCTCAGCGATTGCTCGTCTAATAGCAAAGAATACGGAACCTGCCAAGGTCGCTGGAGGCTCTCCAATTCCCTGTAAATATTGAGAAGACGTTTAATTGCCAGGCCATGAAACCTAAGTATGAACAATATCACAGAGTGTGTATGTCTAGTTACCTTTGATGAATAAATGGCTTGAATCCATGTATTTTCTGTGTCTTTTAACAAAGAGACGTTAAATTCCCTGGGTATATTCTCGATTCCAGGAAGGATGTAAGACCCAAGAGATGTAGATTTCAGTCGCCCGCCGTCAGTGTACTCCAAACTCTCAGTGGTCAGCCACCCAACCGCCTATAACATTAAAATGTATAGAAGTTACTTTATTAATAACAAGAATTCATAACTCTATTATTAGACAGGCTGGTAAATGTTGAAATAAACTACATGTATTATGATACCTACCTGCATGAACGCTCCCTCTATTTGACCTACATCGAGTGTGGGGTTCAAACTTTTACCGACGTCCATGACGAGATCCGCTCGGATTATCTGACAAGTAAAGGTGACAATTTGAAATTGTGTAATACTATTTTACTCTCACTTTTATGTGCGAAGAAAGTTTTATCTTGATTTGAATATTTCTCCCACGAGGGGAGTGGGCCGATCCCGGAGGTACTGCAATACCGGGCCAACCCGTGGAGAAGTCGGAGCAAGCCCCTGAATCTTCTCCCAATTCCAAAAATCAGTTTAATATCATAGTCACACAATGTGCGACGTATCAGATATTAAGCTGATAAGAACAGATACTACACTTTGATCTTAGCCAAAAGGCCGAGAAGCGATACCTGTTGATTGTTGAGCTCAGGTAATACAGACACCATTGTTACCGAGATTCAGGTGTTTAGTCATTAACAGGTAACACATAAGCTGTGTATATGTCACTTCTACATTTCATCAACTATCAATTATGCAGATATAAGCTGAATCTAACTAATCTTAAATCTGACGCTTATTTCGATGCATGGCGATATGTTGTAAAGAAATAAAAGAACAATGAATATTCACTATACACTATGATAAATCAGATCTCCCGGTGATTCCTACAACGTATTGTATACGTCGTCCGCATAGTCATTATCCATCAGTAGTACAGATGATAATTATAAGTGTACTACTATAACCTAATTCAATGTTCAATTGTTCCCTATTAAACGATGCATGAGAGCGCGCAGTGCCCATGTGGTCCGATTCATTCATACTATAGGCTGTTTTACAAGCCTGCACAAATCTGTTAATCACGACCACTTACATTTATGTGTATAACCTGTTATCTGCTACCTGAAATTCCCCCTAAAGACACATAATCAAAGATGACATTTCTTACCCTGTATTTGCCTGTTGTGCAGTAATAAAGAAGACATATTGTACCCTGTATTTGCCTGTTGTGCAGTAATAAAGAAGACATATCTTACCCTATATTTGCCTGTTGTGCAGTAATAAAGAAGACATATTGTACCCTGTATTTGCCTGTCGTGCAGTAATAAAGAAGACACATCTTACCCTGTATTTGCCTGTAGTGCAGTCTATCTCCACCTCGCTGGCCCCCGCTCCATATGTGTAATATGGGAAAGCTTCTCCTGCCCCCGTCTCCCAATCAAAAACACCCCGATCTTCTTTTCTAATAGAGAAAATCAACCTTAGATGAATGAATGTTCTAAATGACTGTAAACCATTTTCCTCTCTTTGAACGTAAACGCGTCAGAATGCTTAGTACATTAATATAGTGCTGGTTTCATGGGTCAAGTCGTAATAGCGTATTATATCGGGTTTGTTAGAAATATATTGACATGTTTAATGTAAGAGACTAATATTTGTCGTGACAAATAGTTTAGATGCGCTTGGCGATTGTCACAGTTTAGTCATTGTTTTATCGCACTGTTACGGTTGATTAAAAGGGCACCTCGTACGCACTATGCGCGCACTATAATTAAAACGTGACTTCTAGGATCGTCTAATGAACAATAGCTAATTAGTAGTTATCTCTGTTATTTAATTGCGGGAATCTCGAATCCTAACAGTCAGCTAATTCAAATCAGTTCGATACATATAGTCGTAGAGTGTAAATGTTACACCACATGTTCTATAATAAACTTCACTTTAGTACAAGTCCGGAGTTACTTCGTCAGTCCTAATCCCGATAATCTAATATATTGTAGCTACATCTCGGAAGATAAGGGACAAGCAAGACACTGATATGTGAACGACAAACATTTCACCTTACTCAGATACTGGATTTTAACCGAACATCTCATGCCCGCACAACTTCTTGTTGATCAAGAGCTTAGCTCAGTTTTTCATTCAATCTTGCGATCTTACAACTTATTTTGCATCATAAGTTTACATGATTACTGGTCAGAGTAAAGCACTAGCTATCACATTATATACTGTATAGGCCTATACATATAATTTACATAATTTCTCTGCATTTTATTTGATACAATGTAAGTAATCCCTCAAACCTAAGCAGCCTCCTATAGTTATTATTTGAGAAAAAGCTTCTGCTTTAAACGTCCACTTCGTTATACTACGGAATATTTCCGAAAATTGAATACCTGCTAATTCGCTTTGAGTGCGCCCAAGATTCAGCAAATAGCGTAATTAACAAAATTTTTTTATCAAATATGGGTGATGCCAAAATATAAATTGTGTTTTGTTCTAATTACTTACCTGGGTACTGAAACGTGATATTTTGAATGGAACAGACAGAGTTTGTGAGTCGACACGTCTCCAGAGTGATAGGTTTCTCCATGACACGTCTCATCTGTCTCAGTCTGTATGTGTCTGGTATAGCGGCTCTGTCAGGTACAACATAATCTATCCAACCCTTGTGACACTGCAATGCTGGAAATATATTTATCTAATTTACTGATTGAAACCGAATATATACATGAATAAGCATGTAATAATTACGAATATTATTTGCATCATTATAAATATTCTAGTCATTAGTTGTAGTTACCTTGGGTAGGTGATAGGCAAATCACACACATAACAAGACGAAAGGCAGACATCGCCTCAAGTAGGTAAAGGTTTTCAACAGCTGGTCGCTATCAGTTCTGAAATTGCTTTACGCTGAAGCAATCTCGGACTTATCCACAGTGACTTTTATCATTCATCTTCATCATTAAGGACCTCGGAAAGATGGAATCTTACAACAGCGATTCGGCGAATATCATTGAGCGTAGGGCATGTTTTGAATTACATTACCAACGTCATTTAAACTAGTTTTATAGAAAGCCCGGAAGACAAGACAATTATACAGAACGTCCAAACCATCGGATAAATTGGATAGATTTAATTCATATCTAATAACAGAATGCTCCCGGCAAGTTTCATTATTGTTAGCTTAATCAAATGTCCACAAGGAGCCCATTTTGACCGCGAATTATAATTAAACGTACTCGAAGTTGTAATGCCTTCGTAATGTGTTCATGATAATTAGTGGTTAAGAAACAAAAGCTTGTAAGAGAGCATGACGTGGGAATATCAGCTATTACAATATATATGTGACAGTAATCGGTTGCAAAAATATACTAAGCCGATTTGAATCAACAAACATGATACTTTAATAATCTACGCATAACTTCTTGAACTTGAGTGACGGCTCGTTCTACTACATCCAGAATAGTTATCATTCTTTCTTATAGCTCTTGCATGCAGGTAAATACTTCATGCATGGTTTCTGCATGAGATAATCAACAATGAAATATATACACAATTCTATGGTTCAATAAATGAAACCACCTTTCATGACATTTTGAAACACTATTTTGTATACCTTCACTGTTTCAGGTATCTAATTAATGCTATAGTCAAGGGTTGATGTGGGATTTGCGTGTGTTTCTATATATCCCATACATAGGCATGAAGGGCATTGCTAATGCTTCATCACCTTACCTCCTAGTAGCTTTAGTAGTAAAGAAGGGAAGTAGATACTAATCCTAACAGTGTAGAACATTTCGAGAACAGGAATGTGAAATGCAAAACTAACACTGTTCAATTTGTTCAGCCTATTGAAAATGGAGAATGATAATTGCAACACTTTTTATTCATGTGTAACCGCTAATGGATGAAAATATTCTTGCTTCAACTGATATGCTATGTATTAGAAACACAGAAATATCACTGGTTAATCTTGCAAAACATATTTATATAACATATTTTATTCACTGAAACATTTTTTAAACTCTGAAAAAAGCTGCGCTGAGAGGTTACCAACCGTTGCAGATTCATGTATTGTCAGACTGCCGTAATAACAGTTATGATCAGGGTTCCCTATGTTCACTACACAAAGGTCACATTTACAGCTAGACGTGGCGAAACAGATATCACGATCATTGAGTGGTGTTTATTCTGTTTCGGAACTGTCCAAGTCAGGTGGCCAGAATGCGATTTTGATATGTGATTGGCCCCGTCCTGAACGTTCAGTGAAACAAAATACTGAGATCTACCTTTTAAATGGCACAAATATAGTTTTTCATTGATGACAACCAAATTGTTTGATTTCACCAGCTGTTTCATACAGAGAAATATTGATATATCAAGTATACCGATGCTACGATCTGTTTTACTGGTTTGATCACGCACCGTTTTGACTCCAGCTACTGGAGAAGCTCCCGTTATTAAAACTAATGACCACTCCAGCAAAAGAAGTATGTATAATGTCATGATGAATAAAGAAGATGTTTATTCAACTTTTTGACATTTTACTACACTTTTCATTGTTGTGATTAGGTATAATAAAATTAGATTTAGTTATTCAACCTTCAGACCATACAGGGCACCCTTAGGGAAGTTCGTGAAAACTTACTCAATCAACTTCGAGTTATCTAATTAGATGATCTGTACAAATTTCCCTGAGATGATATTTTGTAGGATTTAATTTGCTAAAAATAATTGTAACGAATCCTTTGAAATGTCCTCGTTATCTGATTTCTCATTCAACAGCAAATTGTTTGTTCTGTAACTGGACGTCTGCTAAGACATTCTATCTTAGCTAGATCAAATCTCAATAGGCCCTTCAATTAAAGTGGTAAAAAATAATACATTATACCGAAACAAAGGTCGAGCTCAAGGTCCGTTCATGGTAGATGTAGTTGCCAGTGTACTTACGGCAATATCCACTCAACAATACAGCTAAATTGCGGGTCACATGACGGTCACGTGAGCAGATAACAAAACAAATTGTACTGCAATACTGGTGTCACAACACAAATCTCAAGAACGAATAATCTCGTATTGTGTTAAATGACCATAGAAGATTGCATAGCATAAGTTAATGCTTGGAAAATTAGCCATATATTTCAGTATTTTGAAAGACATGATGCAAAGCTAACAACAAATCGTCTAACGTCAATCTTGGCCGGCAAGGAGAGCATATAGTGTGGCTATAATTTACGCGGTCTTGTGAGTCCATTGACGGTCATTAAATTAATAAATGTTTTCATTACGTTTGACCAGGACGCAAATTGTAGTATTGTGCATTACTGTACCAACGCAAGCTTTAAAAATACTTTTAGAATGAAGTTAACCCATATAACTTTATGTAAAATTCACCTCAATACAGAGCCCAATATTCCTGATAACCATCATGAAATATTCATTTTAGTTACATTTATTTTATTTCAAGATAGGCAAATTGTTGAACAAAATTAATAGCAAAACAAAGTTTTCTTTCTACACCTATTTGACAATTCTGGCACTGGATTAATTTATTGATAATATTTCATTAACATTTGTTGTTATAGTTATACATGATGTATTTATTAACACTTTTGCTTGAAATAAACTTTGGTTGAACAACATTCATTTCTTAATCAGTTTCACTTTTTCTCATCAAGATGTTTATAACATTTCATAATAAAGAAATACATAATATGCAGTAAATTCGTCTAGAATTATTCTAGATGGTTGTTGTTGGTGTTCGAAGTGAGTATGAATAATCCGTAATTTTGGATAAAGCATCATAATTAATAATTACAGAAATAGGTTTGTCTACCGTTATTATAGTTTAAAAACCAATAGGTTTTCTTACACTTATTCCAAACAACCTATAGTTATTTGAGCTTTTCTTACTAGTGGGAAGTATGTGGTGTGCTTGATAGCTCATTCTGATTATTTTGAGGGAGGGGGGGGGGGGAGGGGGCAGTTGTAGTTTTATTTAGAATCGTTTCGGCGTAATGATGGCTGAAGCAGGTAACCATCACTTGATCCCAGTGCAAATGGTCTCCTATACCTCCTCATAGGTTGAACATTTTCTGGGCTTGAAGTCTAAGGGTATATAGCTATCCTGGAATTTCGCAGTCTAACAGTTTGAATTAATTACCCTCTACCCTAGTATATTCATATATCGAAATATTCAAGTCTTTTCGAAAAGTGTTATAAATGACTCGCAGCTGACCCACCAAAGTTGAGTAGCAAGTTTGTGCTTCCTTTAAATGACTGATTAATATATTTCCGTAGAAGTTCTACACCTCAGTCATTTAATAACCGGGTCCCGCTTTTAACAATACAAGTTGTGTCTCTTCATAAATTTTGAAAATATTCCATTAGTGTCAGTTACTCTCATTTCATGTTGTAGTTATATCCCTTGATTTTGTATGCCACAACAATGTTGAAGTTATTCTAGGTAAAATAACATTTCCAAGATGTTCTTAGGAATACTTTATTAACACGATCGAGGAAAGAACTATGTGTGTAGTGTTCGGAGGTTTTCTGCTAATTGAGGATATTCTAAATTTCGAATAGTGGGGTTACAATACCAAGGGTAAAATTTTCCGGAACACGTGACAGAGATAAAGATGATCTCTGGCCAATTGCATTAATCCGCTGGGAGTACATTTGACCAATGCGGGTCACTCAGGTGTCACCATGATTGGCGTCACTAACTTTAACCTTCGCATAATCAAGTTCTTAATTAAGCTGGCTGATCCAAATTGTAAATCTCTGAGCTCAGAATTGTATAAAACTGCGCTATCTTGTAAATACACCTTCACATGGATAGCCAAAACTCATAACCTCCTAAACAGTTTAGAACTTGACATAAATGACGCAATACTAGATCCGAAAGGTTTTTACTTAAAATGTAAGAAAGCGGTTCTGAGTGACGCACTTGCATCTGTGATCAGAGACGTGGCCAACTCGCCCAAATGTCTGTTCTTTAAGAACTTTAGTCATATGTATCTGTCATGCAAACCTCTCGGCTACTTAAACGCCAAAATAAGTAATGCCGCGTGGCACACAATATCTAAAATACTATGTCGTAACCACAACCTGTGTATAGAAACTGGATCCTGGAAGCGCCCAAAAACGCCAAGAGAAGACCGTCACTGTCTGGCTTGCATGGAACCTGAGGACGAGCTCCACATCCTAGCAAAGTGCCCCTTATATCAAACATTACGCGCGCACTGCCTGCCAGAGTTCGTTGAAAACGTCAACGGAACTACCACCCTAACCCTCGCCAATCTAGTAGACATTGTGTCTGGCCAAAACGCCAAGAACCTATTCAACCTGGCGCACTTCGCAGATAGAGCTCTCGAGCTCCACAAAAGTCTCTTTCTGTGAAGTCGCCAAACGATGACGACCGCTTACGTCCACGGACAATTCTTACGAACACTGTTCATATTTTATTTTTATGTCCACTAATTTCTTGCATGTCTGTAACTAGCCGGAGGCTAATTCAGTAATAAATATTACAATTACAATTGTGGTAAGACAACTACGTTGTGACAAACACCGGACAACTGATATGACATACACATAAGACAAATGAATATGCAAACAATAAACATGGAAACATTCATGATTAACTGTATTGATATAACTTATTCAAGAAAATAGGCAACAGCATTGAATAACTATCGAATTACTCGCCAAATAAGAGGATTCCAAATAAACTTGCTGAACTAAGTTACATTTTATGACCAAAATTGTCGCGGTATCGCCGAGGGTAGTTTACTGATATTTTCAGTATATAATAACCTTACTACGATATAAATTAAAAGCAAATTCTATAATCAAAATCACAAACAAGGTTTACTTTGCAAAGAGCTTTATAGTCATGATATTGCATAGTCTACTAAGATCGACTTACATTCAAATCTAATACATGATAGAGATTATCATAAAATCAGCCGAGACATATTCG
>JAXGGS010600800.1:0-10186 GCA_035585475.1 Armandia brevis | reverse complement strand
CCCCGTAGTCAGCATGCCAACTGGGTTGACAGCTGCCAATCAATAAGATGAGCAACTGAGTTGCACTTACTTGAGTATGGCTATCTGCCGCGCATCTTACATTCCTCGATTTACCCGGAGGATGATATACTTCATCCGATTTATATTTCAAAGCGTTCTAAACTATTTAACCAAATGTTCTCGGGATAACGTTCCTACACTCCCAACATATTTACAATATTCGAATAAACTGATTGTTCCTGCAAAACTACTTGTGTTCTGCTTTCTCTCGGGGTGACTGGAAAACTTCTCTCCGTTCCCTTAGTCACGGTTCTGCGACGAATCACCCTTGGCACTAGATGCCGTATGTCTGCGGTGGTATTGTTCCTGCGTCAGGCGGAGTATTAGGCACGTCACTGGTGACCCCGTGATGTGCCGTCAGCAGAGGGTTCGTAGGTGATACGAGTTGTCGTTGGCGCTTGACCAAGGAAGCATTATGGGCGGCGATGTCCTTCATATTCCGCATTTCGTAGGCCTCCTCGCCCTGCTAGCCTTCGCGATCGTGTTGGTACTCGTTCGCCATGGACTCGGGGCAGGATGGTCTCTCTTCAGCTGCTGTGTCGCTTTGCGGTCTGCGACACCTTCTACACCTCTTCAGGCACCGCGCCATGCCATACTTTTGCAACATGTATGCCGCCACCGCCAGGCCGATTACTACAAGACCGGCCAGTATAGCAATGATGGCGTAGCTGTTGAACGTCGGGTGAGATGGTACTAATAGATGTGGCATTTGTGGCGCCATCACAATTTTCCCAATCTCGATGCCTTTAACCAAGTTGAGCTAGATCGAGAGTCTTGCCCGCGTTCTCCATTTCTGTCCTAAAACCCTCCAGCGTCGTTCTTGGCATGATACTCTCCATTAGTCATCCTCCCTCCAGGTGCATCCTTTGTTCGCGTTCCAATTGCCCGTGCTCGCGCTTAATCTGGTGACGTCGTTCCATAGCTGTCACCAGATTCCGTCAATAACACTGTCTTCTCCACCGCGTGCAAGTTTGCCAAAACATTGTTCTGATTTTTGTACAACTGTGTCACGGCCGTCTGCAGAACGTTTTATTGCGTGGGTATGGTCCTGTAGGTAATGTCTGGTTTCATTAGCCTCAGTCAGCATTTGGTTAACTGTTGAGGCTATGTTTGCGGTGTCATGCTTTAACACCTCGGTTTGGTCAAATCCCTGCTGAACTAAGTTTTTTAGGGACTTGATTTCCCCCGAAGTGGCAATTCCAAACATCTATCCCAGGAGCCATCCTCCCGCATTGAACATGCCGCGTCTGTGCCTGCTCTGGACTCTCTCGTTCTTTCCAATTTCTGCCAACCACCTCACCCTCATCAATAAATGTTCTTTCACCGATTGAGGAATTGGTCGGATTGTTTCCGCGTGTCCTGCTACGAACGTGGCCAGCTGCTCAATCTGTCTTCGTTCCTGTTCCAGATAGTCTTCGAAATTGTGGTCCTTCATTACGATCACCACTCTCCAATAGCCATCTATCAGATCTACTGATCGACTGGCAACTTCAATTTGTGTGTTATTACTAAGTCGAGTAGAAATAATACACCAACTTCTTTCTCTTTTCTTCACCGTGGGCTTCATCATCCCGATCTATTCTTTCCAGGCAGCGTTGCTTTGAGTGTCTCCTTCTTTCGTTTCGGGATAGTTTAGCTGGTCTCTCATCTATCTCGAAGTTGGTTGGGCTTCGTTTGTCCGGTCGCAGGCGGAGATTGTAGTTATGTAGGGGGGGCGACGGTGGCGCTGTCGCTCCTGCCCTTTGTGTAACTATTGCGCCGTCCACGGGTTGTACCGACCCTGATTGTTCATCTGGGCCGTTCACCTGGTTCTGCGCCATTTCCCGATTGAACCGCCCCTGTGTGTTCAACTGGGACGGTCACCGAGTTTGGTATGGCGGCTCCTGGCACGTTTTCAGGTGCACCTTCAGGTGCATCTACTGCCATATCTCCTTGATCGGTATTTTCTGCCGCTTTTTGCATTTCAACTTGGCAATCAATCTTGGCCTCCTGGTCTCGATTTTGGTACGGCGTCGCCGCTCTCGCTGCGCCAGGCGTTTCTGCGCCAAGACAAACTGCCTCTTCCGGTTGGGGTTGTTCTCCCATTATTTCGATTTCGACTTCCTCTTCGTTCAGAGGTGCCTCCGGGGGTGCGGGCTGGACTTCAACGGGCCTTGGGACATCGCCTTCCTGTCTCGCCGGATTTACCTTCAACATCTTCTTGCCTCTCTGCATGTTATTGAGTAAGTATTTCGGCGGTCTAGGCGCGAGTCTATCCCAGGCCGCGTCTTGGTCCGCCAATTTTACCTTTTCCCTATGCACCGTTGTTTCCCCTCCTTCCGTTAAGTGTGTTACTCACATGGTATTCCCTTGCAATTTATGCACGCGATACATTGGATCCCATCTGGTTGTGTGTGATCCCGGAACTTCCGCCTTCAGCCACACTTGATCTCCAATATGTAGCTGTTTCGCGTTCGCCTTCTGGTTGATCCGCTCCCGGTTGTAGGATCGTAATTCTGCTTTGTTGTGCCGTGTGTCCTTGATGGCTCGGGCCAAAAAGTCAGCTCTTCCTCCTGCGTGCTGTCCAGCCTCAATGTGGAGATTATCCGTGATGGCTAATCGCGGATCTCGGCCCGTTTGGAGTAGGAAAGGGGAGTACCCCGTTGCTCTGGTTGGTACCGTGTTTAGGATCTTGACACATTCTGGTAGTATCAAATCCGACTGCGCCATGTTGTTGTTAGACAAGCGCCCCAGCATGGCTTTTAACAATCGGGTGGCTCTTTCTACTTTTCTGTTACTTTGCAGATGGTAACGAGTTGTCAATTGCTGGCGGATCCCTTGTGCATAGAGATATTCACGCCAGTGGTTTGACAAAAACTCCCGTCCATTGTCAGTGATGACCATATATGGGGAGCTGTGATATGGTAAGTAGCGCTCTGCGAACGTATTAACCACCTGCTCATTCTTCTTATCTTGTATAGTGTAGCCTCTATCCAATTACTGCAATGGTCTATTACAACCATCACATACCTCATGTCCCTTTCCATGACAGCAAATGGTCCTATAAGGTCCAATGCTATCACTTGGTCGGGTAAGGCTGGGATTGGCCCTTCTCCCATACATTCCCTTTCCACCTCCCTCTTATGAGCCACACAGATGGCACACTTTCCGACGTGTTTGATCACATCAGCAGACATGCCTGGCCAAATGTATGCTTCACGCACCCTTGTTAGGGTACGTAGGCTGCGGAATGGCCAACCTCCCTGTGGGCTTTTTCCATTACCATTTCCTGGAATGGAGCTGGCAACAGAATTCTTGGCCTGACCTCTGATTTGATTGTTGGAGGTCGTGTGCTGCAAAGAATTCCCTCTATTTCGATGTTGCCAGGGTTTCTCAGCATCTCCTTGTCCATCTTGAGTTGCTCAGCTCTTAGAAGGTCGTCCTTTATTCCGTCGAAGCGTAATACCTCTAAGGTATCTGTGCTAGGGGAGTCGTCGTAGCCCAGGTAAGTTAGGCTGATGTGGGCGTCCACCACGAAAATCCCCAAGTCCGGTGCGGCCTCATGTCGCAGTCTACTCAGGAAGTCAGCACGGAGATTGTGGACCCCGGATATGTGACGTATGGTCACCCTGTACTCAGCGAGTAAGATGGCCCATCTTTGGATCTTGGTGTTCTTCATCTGTTTTGTAAACAGAGCCAGCAGCGGTTTATGATCCGTGTAAACATTTACGCCCGGACATCCCCAGAGGTATGGTCTCAATTTTTGAGTAGATGACCGCATAGGCCTCCTGTTCGATGGTGGCCCACCTCTTCTGTACATCCGAGAATTGGTGACTGATGTAGTAGATTGCCAATTCTTTCCCATCTTCCCTTTCTTGCGTCAGGACCGCACCCATTGCGTAGTCAAACGCATCCGTGTACAGGTTGCAAGGTTTGTTCACATCTGGGTATGCAACACAGTGGTCAGACAATAACTCCTTTTTCAAGGGGGTAAAGGCCTTCTCGCATTGCTCCGTCCAGACGAATTCCACAGACTTTCGCGTAAGTTCCGTGATTGGTGCCGCTAGCCTCCCATATCCTGGAATCAGATCTCTGTAATAGTTGCATGCCCCCATGAATCGCTTTACCTCCGTCGGGTCTGTTGGTTGTGGTATTTTACTAATGGCCTTACACTTCTCTTCGTCCATGTGTATGCCATGTTCGTCTACCACTTGCCCGAGAACCTTTAGCGACCACACCCCCAAGGTACACTTAGTGGGTTTGGTCTGTAAATGGTTCTTTTTGAGGCGCTCAAAGACTGCCAACAAGTTCGTATCATGTTCCTCTTTGGTTTTTCCGTAAATCACTATGTCATCAAGGTGGACAAAGCAACCCTTCCCGATCAGAAGCTGGTATCAGAAGCTTGCTTAATCGTATCAAGCCTTCCTCGCATATATTCCTTCTCATCGACGCTCAGGAACGCCTGAGTCATGTGCTCCACCACCAACGCCCACAGTGTGTTGTTGACGTCCCATGGGGCATACAGGTCCCATTCGTTCGGTCGATAATTCGTAATGAAATCCTCCAACTCCTTTCAGGAAACCCCACGCCGCTGTTCTTCGCGCTACCTTTATCTTTCCAGGCTCCCCTAGACCTTCACAGAGTCCGACCTTGTCAATCCAAGTTCGGATTGCATCCGCCACTGAGCCATCGCATCTTCCGGTGATGCCTGCATATGTAGCCAACAGATTCTGATCAGCGATGTTAATTGTTTGCTGATTAATGCTTTGGATCATACATTCCATTGCATGTGGATCCATGCCCAGTATTTGTGGCTCACCTTCTAGATTTTCACCCACGATGATTGCCTCGTGCTGGTCATCGTCAAAGACGTCTTCCTCTTCCTGGTTTGGATTAGGTAGCGGTTGATATATGTGTTGTGCGATCCGATCTATTTCATTCTCGTTTGGAATTATGTCTTCCAAAGCCCGTAGCTCTGCCTCTTCCAGTGCGGCTGCTGTTGCTTGGCGAGCCTCAATCTCGCGATTGCGGTCTCTATCGGCCATTGGTCAGCCATGTTTTTACTGACCTTTCTCGTTTCCAAGTCTGTTTGCGATCAGCGAGCTAATTTCTGGGAAGGTTGTACCAAGGCTAAGTCCATCCGTCACACGCCCAAGTCAATGACCAAGAAGCGGACGACCAGGAAGCTAGGCATCGTTCACAGCAATGTTCGCTGGCCTGTACCAGTTGCAACACACAGGGGCAAGAAATACTTTGTCACATTCATCAACGATCTGACGAGGTGTTGTACTGTCTATCCAATGACACACAAGTCACAGACCCTGAACCGCTTTAAAGAATATACCGCAAGTGTTACTGGGTCATCGGGATTGAAGATTGGCGTCTCACACACTGACAACGGGGGAGAGTACACTATTAAGGAGTTCAAGAGACATTTGGGCAACAAATAGATAAAGCACAAAATGACCATTCTACACACTCCAGAAAGAGAACGGGATTGCAGAGTGGATGAACAGGACGATTGTCGAAAAAGCGAAGGCAATGCTGTACCATGCTGACAAGCCAAAAGTGTACTTGGGAGAAGCTGTGAATGCCACCATGTACATCACCAACCCCCTGCAGACCCAGGCACTAGGAGGGAAGATCACTCCGTACAAAGCATGGTGTGGAAAGAAGGCTGATCTAGAGATGATGAAAGTATTTGGGTGTAGCACATATGCACATATACCGCAACTGCAGAGGAAGAAGCTTGCCGAGAAGACAAAGAATCTGTATTTCATTGGTTAAAGTCCTGGATCACGTGGCAACGGCTTGATGGACGAATCAGGCACACATGTAATCAACAGGAAAGACGTCATCTTCAACAAGTCCGAATTTTTGTTCAACTCTGACTGACCTGCAGCCGTACCAAACATGGTAACTGTCATGACCTCCAAGACCGTAGAAGTCACAAATCTGCCGCCAGGCCAGTCACACAGGAAGTTGCTTCCCCAACACAGACAACACCTGCACACCATAACAACATGAGAGGCCTCAGAGGGACAGAGCTCAACACATCCAATAAGGGTTCGACCAGGTGTACTGCATTCAGGCAGATACTGAACCTCACATGTTCAAGGCCAAAGGAGGACTTGGGCTTAGGACCATGACTGAAGCGATGAAGTCCAGTAATGCCAAACAGTGGCGTGAAGCTGCGAAAACCAGTACAAATCCCTGAAGAAGCATGACACCTGGGAGCTTGCCGAACTACCTGAAGGACAACGGGCAGTAGGAAGTCTTCGAGGTGAAGCTTGACAGAGAGGGAGAAATTGACCGCTACAAGTGCAGACTTGTAGCACAGGGTTCCAGCCAGGTAGAAGGGGGTTGACTACGAGGAAATGTTCCCACCTGTGGCACGTTTTGGGTCAATCCGCACCCTTCTAGTAGTGGGAGTCCAGTGAAGGATGAAAATTCATCAGGTGGACGTCATGGATGTCATCCTGAATGGAACGTATAAGGAGAAGATCTACATGAGGCAGCTCAAAGGCTTCAAGGAGCGAGGAAAGGAAGAATTTTACTGTAAGTTGAAGTGCTTTCTCTACGGCCTCAAGCAATCGCCTAGAAGTCTTACCTCACCAAACTAGGGTTCAAGCAAAGCACTGCCGACCCTTGCATTTTTCACAGGTGGGATGGAGAAAATCTGACGATAATCAGTGTTTACTTCAACAATTTGATCCTCCTTGTGGACGTCTTGGCACACCTGATGCGCCTGAAGATCGCCCTGAGCCAGAAATTTCACATGAAAGATCTCGGCAAATTCCAATACTGTTTGGGGATCAGCGTCGATCAGGCACCATACACTCTGCTGAAGAAGTTCGGTATGACCAAAGTGTATCTGGTGACAACACCCTTGTACACGAGTGTGCAGCTGGTCAATGACAATTGTTTCAGCAAACCTGCTTACAAAACTCTGTTTCAGAGTCTTCTACGAAGTCTCCCTGATATCGCATATTCGGTCAACGCAGTAGCCCAATGCGCTGCAAACCCTTTCGAAACGCACATAAAATGTGCTAAGCGCATCTTAACAAGGATGACCTAAAAGTGGGAGTGTTGAACAATAAAGTTTATTGTCAATGTTTGTGATTATTGTTTAACATGTATGTGTCTTTGATTATATCATATTAAGTTGTCTGGTGTTGGTAACAGCATTGATGCGGCACCACAATGCGATTTACACCACTCGTGGTCACACCTGAGTGACCTGCACTGATCAGATGTTACTCCTGGCAGATTAACGTAATTGATCAAATATCATCTTATCTCTATCACATAATTCCCCGAAGTAACCCCCCTTACTCTAAATTTAAAATACCGTTAGTTAGCATGAAGCCTCTGAAAATGTTCGCATGCTGTATACTTTTGTCATTGATTGAAACTTCTGGTCTTGTCATTGGTCCCCTTCGGATTGGTGTGTGCCGTCTTTGTCAGCACGTATCCCCAGCAGAAACTTCTCGCACTAGTGGAAATGTGAGAAAGAATTCTGCAGTGTGTACCTCCAAGTGCTGCTAATCCGCACTTCATACCACTGATATAATTGCCCCTCTGCGGCTGCGCAGCTATGCAGCGTGCATACCTTCAAAAGTACGCCAAGAGCTCACAAGGGCCGACTGCCGGGCTACGCAAGCTACAGTTTTCACAGGTGTGATAGCTTGCCGAAGGTTCAGGTCACTGGTCCGAGGTGGAATATCTGCATCAGGCGATGCACTACTTAATTTAAATTACATTGGCATACTAGGTATTCACCAGGGGGCCCAGGAGTGTACATTTATTTTAATATGGGATTAGGGATAAGTGGCGAGTGGTAGTAATTCTGACCTACATGTAACCTCCGGCTCCCAGAAAATCACACCAGCTTCTGTAATTTCAAGTATCGAGTTCCCATCCTCTTCTATTTAATGATATTCAAAATACTGCTCCTATCATGATTTTATTATAAAACCTCCCATCGTCCTATCATAGCATTATTATAAACCCGCCCTTCCACCTATCATAGAATTATGACAAACATATCCATCCTCCTATCATAACCCCCTCCCCCTTTTCTTCGCCCCTCCTTCTATTATGGTATTATTACATGCCTACCCCGTCTCGTCCTCCTATAATGATTTTATTACAAATTCGCCGATCCCTGGTCTTACCCCTCCGCTATCCTCTTGATAAAATCACGCCGCCCGATCCCAGCTAATTCCTCCGCTAACACCTTGATAAACAGTCCCGCCCCCTAGCGAATAAACAGGAGTTTGCATACACATACAAGGAGCGAAAGGGTCGGGTCACCCGTCTTGCGCGTCCCATGACTTTCCGATCGCCCTTACGCATAGCACAGTAGTCGGCAAGAATTTCGCACGTTTTGAGATAACATACAGATAAAATATGTGTGTTTGCGATCGGGAAAGATGGCCCTATCTTGCTCGGGGAGCACTGCAGAATTCTTTCCCGTTACTCCACTAGTGTCGGTTCGTCCTTCATGACATTAACACATGTGAAAACATCATCGCTCATCTTGTCGAGAACAGCATCGCTTATATGGCGAAGTTATAAATGCCACAGGTTTAAACCTTCTCCCAATGCTATCTGCATGTATTTGACACAAATCTTCTTGGGTTAATGTGATCTTCTTCGTCTTCTTAGCGTTGTTCTCAATCTCTAATTCAACATCTCCTTGGCCGACTGCATCAGCTGCTCTGCCGTCTCCTAGTCTGACATTGATTGGTTTACTTACCTTCTTGTGGTTTCGCATTTGTCTCTGTTTGTGTGACATATGACTCGAGCAGCCACTGTTCCCCGTCTAGATGCAAGTTTTCTCTGCCATCGATACGCACATAGCTGCATCAGCTACAACCAAGACACCATTATCTTCTTCAGCAACTTTTGCTTAGGGTTCTAAGTTCTTCATCTGATTTTGGCTGGCGGTGCATTCAAGGCTAATGGGTTTTCTTACAGTTGAAACATCTAGCATTCTTTTTGTTGAATTTGTAAATGATCATCCCTTGCACAACTGCCCACATCTGTTTGTCGGCTTGCACTCCTAGGGTTGTCACCAACAGTGCGTAGCTTTTGGGTAAACTGGCTAACAGCGTCATCACTTGGTTGTCATCACCCACAGGAGATCCCATGTTTGCCAGTTTGTTGGTGCTGTCCTTCATTTCTCTGTGTTTTGTCGCACTCTCTGACTCTTGCATTTACATCTAAAATTCCTTTTTCGTAAGTGCAGTCATGTGATCAGTGTGTTATTTTTGAAAGTGGTTTCCAGGGTTTTCCATGCGTCCACAGCATTGTCGCACATATGAATGATAGGAACCACATTTGGTTTTACTGCCATCATCATCTGTGACAGCATCTTTCTTGAATCCTTTTAAAATTTAGCTAGATCTATGTCTTCGTCTACTTCAGATTGGACTGCGGTTCCATCAATATGGTCTCATAGGTATCGGTCAATCATAAGGTCTTTGAACTGTACCTTCCGACACATCCAATTTGTGTTGTCGATGTCTCCACTGAGTCGTACTACCAGCCATTTAGCCTCAGCTATTCTGCAACCTTATCTCGTAGTTTGCAATGTTCCAAACTTAAAGATTCACCCCCACAAGTATTCTTCCTTTCCTAAAGTCCTAGGTGTCCGGGCCCTTAATCTATTAGATTATCTGGATTAGGACTGACGAAGAAATTCCAGACTTGAAGTTTATTATAGAACATACTGTGTAATGTTTACTATAGGAAGTATCAAACTGATTTGAATTAGCTGACTGTTAGGATTCGAGATTCCCGCAAATAGATAGCAGAGACAACTACTAATCAGCTATATGTCATTAGGCAATCCTAGAAGTCACATGTTAATTATCAGGCGTGCAAGTAGTGTGAACGAGGTGCGTGTTAATCAACCATACCGGTGTGTTAAGACAAAGATTTAACTGTGACAAGCATTAAGCGCATCTAAACTATTTGTAACAACAAATATTAGTTTCTACCATTAAACATGTGTAGGGTAAGCTACACATGATGAATAACAAATCCACTGTGATAAGTTACAAAATAGAAAAGTTTAATCAGCACAGCAAATACACGACAGGAAATCTCCTGCTTGCTGGCTGGCTGTGTGCTGAGAGCA